>JAWPHD010012850.1:0-72855 GCA_037043455.1 Cyrtodaria siliqua
TTGGATTTTAACAGAATGTCTGTTTCTCCATGAAAAATGAAGAAATTTCATGCATGAGTGATTTTGATATCTATACCTCACATTATGTGTATATTTTAGTTTGGTATATAGAAGGCAATGTTTGAAAACTTTACTTGATGGAAATATACCAAACGGTTAATTTATTTTGGCATTTTTTCTAGTTTTGTATAACGCGTCTTAAAATCCTTGATTTTCTATTAGCCGAATGGGTCTTTGCATGCAGGAATTGAACCGAAAAGATAATAGGTCCTTGCCAAAGCATCTGATTTTCCATTCGGTAAACCTATTGGTCAGTTAGATGTATTCGATAACTATTTTTGACAAATGTGGCGACTCTTTTAGATGGACAAAATGCATTTTTTCTTATTAATGGCCAAATCCAGTTGATTTTTTCTGTGGAAGCTTGCAGCTGAGTGAGAAAAAAAAATATTAATGTTAAATTTTTGAATTTTACAACAGAACTTGTTTTTTTGCAATTGAAATAGATTGTGTGTATTTTAGGGTGGAATTTGGGGGTCCTAGTGATTTGGAGTGGCCCTAAAGCACTTTAAGTAGGCTCTCAAGTGCCTTTAAGTGAATTAGTGGCAAAATGTAATAGATCTGTCACAATTCCTACAACAAATGGCAATTTTATTATTTTAAGGTACCGTATGAGGCTAAATATCTGAAAATGTATCGGTACTGACATTTTGACATGACGCGACTCTAGGAGGAGTCTTACTTTGTATCGAAAGCCTGAGAATCTGTAAATTTTGTACGCGATGATGGGTTTTACAATCTGAAACTGAAATATACAGAAATTGTGGAATTTAGCATTTATTTTAGTTTTTTGTTAAACATGGTGTAAATCCCACCCATTTTTCTTCATTAATTCAGATGAAATCACTATGCAATGGCATACAATTGTAATTTAACACATTAATTTGGTATTTTTGTTAGAGATAATGGTATAATCCACTGAAATATATACTATTCTGGTGTGTGATTAAGTTTGTCCTTGCTGTTGCCCACAGACTTGAATGTATTATTGGGCCTTTAAAACTGCTACAGGCATATGGGGTAGGCTTAGCTTTTTGAGTCATTACTTCAATTTTGTCTCTTTTTTCTGGCATTTTACAGCCCCAACTGTAATATTTTATTGAACATTGTGCATGTAAATGTGCTCCAAAGCAGCCCTTATGGTCTATTGCTGTGCCTCAAAAGTGTTGGAATTTAACAGAATGTCTGTTTCTCCATGAAAAATGAAGAAATTTCATGCATGAGTGATTTTGATATCTATACCTCACATTATGTGTATATTTTAGTTTGGTATATAGAAGGCAATGTTTGAAAACTTTACTTGATGGAAATATACCAAACGGTTAATTTATTTAGGCATTTTTTCTAGTTTTGTATAACGCGTCTTAAAAATCCTTGATTTCTATTAGCCGAATGGGTCTTTGCATGCAGGAATTGAACCGAAAAGATAATAGGTCCTTGCCAAAGCATCTGATTTTCCATTCGTAAACCTTATTGGTCAGTTAGATGTATTCGATAACTATTTTTGACAAATGTCGCGACTCTTTTAGATGGACAAAATGCATTTTTCTTATTAATGGCCAAATCCAGTTGATTTTTTCTGTGGAAGCTTGCAGCTGAGTGAGAAAAAAAAAGTTAATGTTAAATTTTTGAATTTTACAACAGAACTTGTTTCTTTTTGCAATTGAAACAGATTGTGTGTGTTTTAGGGTGGAATTTGGGGGTCCTAGTGATTTGGAGTGGCCCTAAAGCACTTTAAGTAGGCTCTCAAGTGCCTTTAAGTGAATTAGTGGCAAAATGTAATAGATCTGTCACAATTCCTACAACAAATGGCAATTTTATTATTTTAAGGTACCGTATGAGGCTAAAATCTGAAAATGTATCGGTACTGACATTTTGACATGACGCGACTCTAGGAGGAGTCTTACTTTGTATCGAAAGCCTGAGAATCTGTAAATTTTGTACGCGATGATGGATTTTACAATCTGAAACTGAAATATACAGAAATTTTTGGAATTTAGCATTTATTTTAGTTTTTTGTTAAACATGGTGTAAATCCCACCCATTTTTTCTTCATTAATTCAGATGAAATCACTATGCAATGGCATACAATTGTAATTTAACACATTAATTTGGTATTTTGTTATAGATAATGGTATAATCCACTGAAATATATACTATTCTGGTGTGTGATTCAGTTTGTCTTGCTGTTGCCCAAGACTTTAATGTATTAGTGGCCTTTAAAACTGCTACAGGCATATGGGGTAGGCTTAGCTTTTGAGTCATTACTTCACTTTTGTCTCTTTTTTCTGGCATTTTACAGCCCAACTGTATATTTTATATTGGACATTGTGCATGTAAATGTGCTCCAAAGCAGCCTTATGGTCTATTGTGTGCCTCAAAAGTGTTGGAATTTAACAGAATGTCTGTTTCTTTCTCCATGAAAAATGAAGAAATTTCATGCATGAGTGATTTTGATATCTATACCTCACATTATGTGTATATTTTAGTTTTGGTATATAGAAGGCAATGTTTGAAAACTTTACTTGATGGAAATATACCAAACGGTTAATTTATTTTTGGCATTTTTTCTAGTTTTGTATAACGCGTCTTAAAATCCTTGATTTCTATTAGCCGAATGGGTCTTTGCATGCAGGAATTGAACCGAAAAGATAATAGGTCCTTGCCAAAGCATCTGATTTTCCATTCGGTAAACCTTATTGGTCAGTTAAATGTATTCGATAACTATTTTTGACAAAATGTCGCGACTCTTTTAGATGGACAAAATGCATTTTTCCTTATTAATGGCCAAATCCAGTTGATTTTTTCTGTGAAGCTTGCAGCTGAGTGAGAAAAAAAAAGTTAATGTTAAATTTTTGAATTTTACAACAGGAACTTGTTTTTTTGCAATTGAAATAGATTGTGTGTGTTTTAGGGTGGAATTTGGGGGTCCTAGTGATTTGGAGTGGCCTTAAAGCACTTTAAGTAGGCTCTCAAGTGCCTTTAAGTGAATTAGTGGCAAAATGTAATAGATCTGTCACAATTCCTACAACAAATGGCAATTTTATTATTTTAAGGTACCGTATGAGGCTAAAATCTGAAAATGTATCGGTAGTGACATTTTGACATGACGCAACTCTAGGAGGAGTCTTACTTTGTATCGAAAGCCTGAGAATCTGTAAATTTTGTACGCGATGATGGGTTTTACAATCTGAAACTGAAATATACAGAAATTTGTGGAATTTAGCATTTATTTTAGTTTTTTGTTAAACATGGTGTAAATCCCACCCATTTTTCTTCATTAATTCAGATGAAATCACTATGCAATGGCATACAATTGTAATTTAACACATTAATTTGGTATTTTGTTAGAGATAATGGTATAATCCACTGAAATATATACTATTCTGGTGTGTGATTCAGTTTGTCTTGCTGTTGCCCAAGACTTGAATGTATTAGTGGCCTTTAAAACTGCTACAGGCATATGGGGTAGGCTTAGCTTTTGAGTCATTACTTCAATTTTGTCTCTTTTTTCTGGCATTTTACAGCCCAACTGTATATTTTATTGGACATTGTGCATGTAAATGTGCTCCAAAGCAGCCTTATGGTCTATTGTGTGCCTCAAAAGTGTTGGAATTTAACAGAATGTCTGTTTCTCCATGAAAAATGAAGAAATTTCATGCATGAGTGATTTTGATATCTATACCTCACATTATATGTATATTTTAGTTTGGTATATAGAAGGCAATGTTTGAAAACTTTACTTGATGGAAATATACCAAACGGTTAATTTATTTTGGCATTTTTTCTAGTTTTGTATAACGCGTCTTAAAATCATTGATTTCTATTAGCCGAATGGGTCTTTGCATGCAGGAATTGAACCGAAAAGATAATAGGTCCTTGCCAAAGCATCTGATTTTCCATTCGGTAAACCTTATTGGTCAGTTAGATGTATTCGATAACTATTTTTGACAAATGTCGCGACTCTTTTAGATGGACAAAATGCATTTTTCTTATTAATGGCCAAATCCAGTTGATTTTTTCTGTGGAAGCTTGCAGCTGAGTGAGAAAAAAAAGTTAATGTTAAATTTTTGAATTTTACAACAGAACTTGTTTTTTTGCAATTGAAATAGATTGTGTGTGTTTTAGGGTGGAATTTGGGGGTCCTAGTGATTTGGAGTGGCCCTAAAGCACTTTAAGTAGGCTCTCAAGTGCCTTTAAGTGAATTAGTGGCAAAATGTAATAGATCTGTCACAATTCCTACAACAAATGGCAATTTTATTATTTTAAGGTACCGTATGAGGCTAAAATCTGAAAATGTATCGGTACTGACATTTTGACATGACGCGACTCTAGGAGGAGTCTTACTTTGTATCGAAGCCTGAGAATCTGTAAATTTTGTACGCGATGATGGGTTTTACAATCTGAAACTGAAATATACAGAAATTTGTGGAATTTAGCATTTATTTTAGTTTTTTGTTAAACATGGTGTAAATCCCACCCATTTTTCTTCATTAATTCAGATGAAATCACTATGCAATGGCATACAATTGTAATTTAACACATTAATTTGGTATTTTGTTAGAGATAATGGTATAATCCACTGAAATATATACTATTCTGGTGTGTGATTCAGTTTGTCTTGCTGTTGCCCAAGACTTGAATGTATTAGTGGCCTTTAAAACTGCTACAGGCATATGGGGTAGGCTTAGCTTTTGAGTCATTACTTCAATTTTGTCTCTTTTTTCTGGCATTTTACAGCCCAACTGTATATTTTATTGGACATTGTGCATGTAAATGTGCTCCAAAGCAGCCTTATGGTCTATTGTGTGCCTCAAAAGTGTTGGAATTTAACAGAATGTCTGTTTCTCCATGAAAAATGAAGAAATTTCATGCATGAGTGATTTTGATATCTATACCTCACATTATGTGTATATTTTAGTTTGGTATATAGAAGGCAATGTTTCAAAACTTTACTTGATGGAAATATACCAAACGGTTAATTTATTTTGGCATTTTTTCTAGTTTTGTATAACGCGTCTTAAAATCCTTGATTTCTATTAGCCGAATGGGTCTTTGCATGCAGGAATTGAACCGAAAAGATAATAGGTCCTTGCCAAAGCATCTGATTTTCCATTCGGTAAACCTTATTGGTCAGTTAGATGTATTCGATAACTATTTTTGACAAATGTCGCGACTCTTTTAGGTGTCAGACCAGTCAGGAAATACTTCCGGGTCGTAGGGTGCTGAAATAGTTCCTTGAAAGAATCCAAAGTTTGTAGTTTGCATGTGTTTTTCCCAAGATTAGTTTCTATTTCATTGTTAAATCTAACCTGAGGTTAAAGTAGTATGTCTGTTGTCATGAATAGTAAGTATTTTACTGTGTTTGTCAGGTTTATTTCTTTGGAGAGTATGAGCACAGAGGTTAGGTAGAGATGTGGTTTTGACAGATGTTTATTTCAAAATACGCATAGTGTGAATGAATGACGCGAAATGTTGAAAAACTGAATCGGTGTTTTATTCCAGATATGGGACCGTTTGCTAGCCAAATGTTTTTAATATACAGAATAAAAGTGTATTTAAGCGAACGAATGTTGTGGAACTTGTGACTGATCTCCAAATATAGCCTATATTGCATTGTGTTCAATGGGCTGATTTTGACCGGTCTGACACCATCTATAGATGGACAAAATGCATTTTTCTTATTAATGGCCAAATCCAGTTGATTTTTTCTGTGGAAGCTTGCAGCTGAGTGAGAAAAAAAAGTTAATGTTAAATTTTTGAATTTTACAACAGAACTTGTTTTTTTGCAATTGAAATAGATTGTGTGTGTTTTAGGGTGGAATTTGGGGGTCCTAGTGATTTGGAGTGGCCCTAAAGCACTTTAAGTAGGCTCTCAAGTGCCTTTAAGTGAATTAGTGGCAAAATGTAATAGATCTGTCACAATTCCTACAACAAATGGCAATTTTATTATTTTAAGGTACCGTATGAGGCTAAAATCTGAAAATGTATCGGTACTGACATTTTGACATGACGCGACTCTAGGAGGAGTCTTACTTTGTATCGAAAGCCTGAGAATCTGTAAATTTTGTACGCGATGATGGGTTTTACAATCTGAAACTGAAATATACAGAAATTTGTGGAATTTAGCATTTATTTTAGTTTTTTGTTAAACATGGTGTAAATCCCACCCACTTTTCTTCATTAATTCAAATGAAATCACTATGCAATGGCATACAATTGTAATTTAACACATTAATTTGGTATTTTATTAGAGATAATGGTATAATCCAATCCACTGAAATATATACTATTCTGGTGTGTGATTCAGTTTGTCTTGCTGTTGCCCAAGACTTGAATGTATTAGTGGCCTTTAAAACTGCTACAGGCATATGGGGTAGGCTTAGCTTTTGAGTCATTACTTCAATTTTGTCTCTTTTTTCTGGCATTTTACAGCCCAACTGTATATTTTATTGGACATTGTGCATGTAAATGTGCTCCAAAGCAGCCTTATGGTCTATTGTGTGCCTCAAAAGTGTTGGAATTTAACAGAATGTCTGTTTCTCCATGAAAAATGAAGAAATTTCATGCATGAGTGATTTTGATATCTATACCTCACATTATGTGTATATTTTAGTTTGGTATATAGAAGGCAATATTTCAAAACTTTACTTGATGGAAATATACCAAACGGTTAATTTATTTTGGCATTTTTTCTAGTTTTGTATAACGCGTCTTAAAATCCTTGATTTCTATTAGCCGAATGGGTCTTTGCATGCAGGAATTGAACCGAAAAGATAATAGGTCCTTGCCAAAGCATCTGATTTTCCATTCGGTAAACCTTATTGGTCAGTTAGATGTATTCGATAACTATTTTTGACAAATGTCGCGACTCTTTTAAAAAGGTGTCAGACCAGTCAGGAAATACTTCCGGGTCATAGGGTGCTGAAATAGTTCCTTGAAAGAATCCAAAGTTTGTAGTTTGCATGTGTTTTTCCCAAGATTAGTTTCTATTTCATTGTTAAATCTAACCTGAGGTTAAAGTAGTATGTCTGTTGTCATGAATAGTAAGTATTTTACTGTGTTTGTCAGGTTTATTTCTTTGGAGAGTATGAGCACAGAGGTTAGGTAGAGATGTGGTTTTGACAGATGTTTATTTCAAAATACGCATAGTGTGAATGAATGACGCGAAATGTTGAAAAACTGAATCGGTGTTTTATTCCAGATATGGGACCGTTTGCTAGCCAAATGTGTTTAATACACAGAATAAAAGTGTATTTAAGCGAACGAATGTTGTGGAACTTGTGACTGATCTCCAAATATAGCCTATATTGCATTGTGTTCAATGGGCTGATTTTGACCGGTCTGACACCTAGATGGACAAAATGCATTTTTCTTATTAATGGCCAAATCCAGTTGATTTTTTCTGTGGAAGCTTGCAGCTGAGTGAGAAAAAAAAGTTAATGTTAAATTTTGGAATTTTACAACAGAACTTGTTTTTTTGCAATTGAAATAGATTGTGTGTGTTTTAGGGTGGAATTTGGGGGTCCTAGTGATTTGGAGTGGCCCTAAAGCACTTTAAGTAGGCTCTCAAGTGCCTTTAAGTGAATTAGTGGCAAAATGTAATAGATCTGTCACAATTCCTACAACAAATGGCAATTTTATTATTTTAAGGTACCGTATGAGGCTAAAATCTGAAAATGTATCGGTACTGACATTTTGACATGACGCGACTCTTAGGAGGAGTCTTACTTTGTATCGAAAGCCTGAGAATCTGTAAATTTTGTATGCGATGATGGGTTTTACAATCTGAAACTGAAATATACAGAAATTTGTGGAATTTAGCATTTATTTTAGTTTTTTGTTAAACATGGTGTAAATCCCACCCATTTGTCCCACCCATAGAAGGCAATGTTTGAAAACTTTACTTGATGGAAATATACCAAACGGTTAATTTATTTTGGCATTTTTTCTAGTTTTGTATAACGCGTCTTAAAATCCTTGATTTCTATTAGCCGAATGGGTCTTTGCATGCAGGAATTGAACCGAAAAGATAATAGGTCCTTGCCAAAGCATCTGATTTTCCATTCGATAAACCTTATTGGTCAGTTAGATGTATTCGATAACTATTTTTGACAAATGTCGCGACTCTTTTAAAAAGGTGTCAGACCAGTCAGGAAATACTTCGGGTCGTAGGGTGCTGAAATAGTTCCTTGAAAGAATCCAAAGTTTGTAGTTTGCATGTGTTTTTCCCAAGATTAGTTTCTATTTCATTGTTAAATCTAACCTGAGGTTAAAGTAGTATGTCTGTTGTCATGAATAGTAAGTATTTTACTGTGTTTGTCAGGTTTATTTCTTTGGAGTATGAGCACAGAGGTTAGGTAGAGATGTGGTTTTGACAGATGTTTATTTCAAAATACGCATAGTGTGAATGAATGACGCGAAATGTTGAAAAACTGAATCGGTGTTTTATTCCAGATATGGGACCGTTTGCTAGCCAAATGTGTTTAATACACAGAATAAAAGTGTATTTAAGCGAACGAATGTTGTGGAACTTGTGACTGATCTCCAAATATAGCCTATATTGCATTGTGTTCAATGGGCTGATTTTGACCGGTCTGACACCTAGATGGACAAAATGCATTTTTCTTATTAATGGCCAAATCCAGTTGATTTTTTCTGTGGAAGCTTGCAGCTGAGTGAGAAAAAAAAAGTTAATGTTAAATTTTTGAATTTTACAACAGAACTTGTTTTTTTGCAATTGAAATAGATTGTGTGTGTTTTAGGGTGGAATTTGGGGGTCCTAGTGATTTGGAGTGGCCCTAAAGCACTTTAAGTAGGCTCTCAAGTGCCTTTAAGTGAATTAGTGGCAAAATGTAATAGATCTGTCACAATTCCTACAACAAATGGCAATTTTATTATTTTAAGGTACCGTATGAGGCTAAAATCTGAAAATGTATCGGTACTGACATTTTGACATGACGCGACTCTAGGAGGAGTCTTACTTTGTATCGAAAGCCTGAGAATCTGTAAATTTTGTAAGCGATGATGGGTTTTACAATCTGAAACTGAAATATACAGAAATTTGTGGAATTTAGCATTTTATTTTAGTTTTTTGTTAAACATGGTGTAAATCCCACCCATTTTTCTTCATTAATTCAGATGAAATCACTATGCAATGGCATACAATTGTAATTTAACACATTAATTTGGTATTTTGTTAGAGATAATGGTATAATCCACTGAAATATATACTATTCTGGTGTGTGATTCAGTTTGTCTTCCTGTTGCCCAAGACTTGAATGTATTAGTGGCCTTTAAAACTGCTACAGGCATATGGGGTAGGCTTAGCTTTTGAGTCATTACTTCAATTTTGTCTCTTTTTTCTGGCATTTTACAGCCCAACTGTATATTTTATTGGACATTGTGCATGTAAATGTGCTCCAAAGCAGCCTTATGGTCTATTGTGTGACTCAAAAGTGTTGGAATTTAACAGAATGTCTGTTTCTCCATGAAAAATGAAAAAATTTCATGCATGAGTGATTTTGATATCTATACCTCACATTATGTGTATATTTTAGTTTGGTATATAGAAGGCAATGTTTGAAAACTTTACTTGATGGAAATATACCAAACGGTTAATTTATTTTGGCATTTTTTCTAGTTTTGTATAACGCGTCTTAAAATCCTTGCATGCAGGAATTGAACCGAAAAGATAATAGGTCCTTGCCAAAGAATCTGATTTTCCATTCGGTAAACCTTATTGGTCAGTTAGATGTATTCGATAACTATTTTTGACAAATGTCGCGACTCTTTTAGGTGTCAGACCAGTCAGGAAATACTTCCGGGTCGTAGGGTGCTGAAATAGTTCCTTGAAAGAATCCAAAGTTTGTAGTTTGCATGTGTTTTTCCCAAGATTAGTTTCTATTTCATTGTTAAATCTAACCTGAGGTTAAAGTAGTATGTCTGTTGTCATGAATAGTAAGTATTTTACTGTGTTTGTCAGGTTTATTTCTTTGGAGAGTATGAGCACAGAGGTTAGGTAGAGATGTGGTTTTGACAGATGTTTATTTCAAAATACGCATAGTGTGAATGAATGACGCGAAATGTTGAAAAACTGAATCGGTGTTTTATTCCAGATATGGGACCGTTTGCTAGCTAAATGTGTTTAATACACAGAATAAAAGTGTATTTAAGCGAACGAATGTTGTGGAACTTGTGACTGATCTCCAAATATAGCCTATATTGCATTGTGTTCAATGGGCTGATTTTGACCGGTCTGGCACCTAGATGGACAAAATGCATTTTTCTTATTATTGGCCAAATCCAGTTGATTTTTTCTGTGGAAGCTTGCAGCTGAGTGAGAAAAAAAAAAAAGTTAATGTTAAATTTTTGAATTTTACAACAGAACTTGTTTTTTTGCAATTGAAATAGATTGTGTGTGTTTTAGGGTGGAATTTGGGGGTCCTAGTGATTTGGAGTGGCCCTAAAGCACTTTAAGTAGGCTCTCAAGTGCCTTTAAGTGAATTAGTGGCAAAATGTAATAGATCTGTCACAATTCCTACAACAAATGGCAATTTTATTATTTTAAGGTACCGTATGAGGCTAAAATCTGAAAATGTATCGGTACTGACATTTTGACATGACGCGACTCTAGGAGGAGTCTTACTTTGTATCGAAAGCCTGAGAATCTGTAAATTTTGTAAGCGATGATGGGTTTTACAATCTGAAACTGAAATATACAGAAATTTGTGGAATTTAGCATTTATTTTAGTTTTTTGTTAAACATGGTGTAAATCCCACCCATTTTTCTTCATTAATTCAGATGAAATCACTATGCAATGGCATACAATTGTAATTTAACACATTAATTTGGTATTTTGTTAGAGATAATGGTATAATCCACTGAAATATATACTATTCTGGTGTGTGATTCAGTTTGTCTTGCTGTTGCCCAAGACTTGAATGTATTAGTGGCCTTTAAAACTGCTACAGGCATATGGGGTAGGCTTAGCTTTTGAGTCATTACTTCAATTTTGTCTCTTTTTTCTGGCATTTTACAGCCCAACTGTATATTTTATTGGACATTGTGCATGTAAATGTGCTCCAAAGCAGCCTTATGGTCTATTGTGTGACTCAAAAGTGTTGGAATTTAACAGAATGTCTGTTTCTCCATGAAAAATGAAAAAATTTCATGCATGAGTGATTTTGATATCTATACCTCACATTATGTGTATATTTTAGTTTGGTATATAGAAGGCAATGTTTGAAAACTTTACTTGATGGAAATATACCAAACGGTTAATTTATTTTGGCATTTTTTCTAGTTTTGTATAACGCGTCTTAAAATCCTTGCATGCAGGAATTGAACCGAAAAGATAATAGGTCCTTGCCAAAGAATCTGATTTTCCATTCGGTAAACCTTATTGGTCAGTTAGATGTATTCGATAACTATTTTTGACAAATGTCGCGACTCTTTTAGGTGTCAGACCAGTCAGGAAATACTTCCGGGTCGTAGGGTGCTGAAATAGTTCCTTGAAAGAATCCAAAGTTTGTAGTTTGCATGTGTTTTTCCCAAGATTAGTTTCTATTTCATTGTTAAATCTAACCTGAGGTTAAAGTAGTATGTCTGTTGTCATGAATAGTAAGTATTTTACTGTGTTTGTCAGGTTTATTTCTTTGGAGAGTATGAGCACAGAGGTTAGGTAGAGATGTGGTTTTGACAGATGTTTATTTCAAAATACGCATAGTGTGAATGAATGACGCGAAATGTTGAAAAACTGAATCGGTGTTTTATTCCAGATATGGGACCGTTTGCTAGCTAAATGTGTTTAATACACAGAATAAAAGTGTATTTAAGCGAACGAATGTTGTGGAACTTGTGACTGATCTCCAAATATAGCCTATATTGCATTTTGTTCAATGGGCTGATTTTGACCGGTCTGACACCTAGATGGACAAAATGCATTTTTCATATTAATGGCCAAATCCAGTTGATTTTTTCTGTGGAAGCTTGCAGCTGAGTGAGAAAAAAAAAAAAGTTAATGTTAAATTTTTGAATTTTACAACAGAACTTGTTTTTTTGCAATTGAAATAGATTGTGTGTGTTTTAGGGTGGAATTTGGGGGTCCTAGTGATTTGGAGTGGCCCTAAAGCACTTTAAGTAGGCTCTCAAGTGCCTTTAAGTGAATTAGTGGCAAAATGTAATAGATCTGTCACAATTCCTACAACAAATGGCAATTTTATTATTTTAAGGTACCGTATGAGGCTAAAATCTGAAAATGTATCGGTACTGACATTTTGACATGACGCGACTCTAGGAGGAGTCTGACTTTGTATCAAAAGCCTGAGAATCTGTAAATTTTGTACGCGATGATGGGTTTTACAATCTGAAACTGAAATATACAGAAATTTGTGGAATTTAGCATTTATTTTAGTTTTTTGTTAAACATGGTGTAAATCCCACCCATTTGTCTTCATTAATTCAGATGAAATCACTATGCAATGGCATACAATTGTAATTTAACACATTAATTTGGTATTTTGTTAGAGATAATGGTATAATCCACTGAAATATATACTATTCTGGTGTGTGATTCAGTTTGTCTTGCTGTTGCCCAAGACTTGAATGTATTAGTGGCCTTTAAAACTGCTACAGGCATATGGGGTAGGCTTAGCTTTTGAGTCATTACTTCAATTTTGTCTCTTTTTTCTGGCATTTTACAGCCCAACTGTATATTTTATTGGACATTGTGCATGTAAATGTGCTCCAAAGCAGCCTTATGGTCTATTGTGTGCCTCAAAAGTGTTGGAATTTAACAGAATGTCTGTTTCTCCATGAAAAATGAAGAAATTTCATGCATGAGTGATTTTGATATCTATACCTCACATTATGTGTATATTTTAGTTTGGTATATAGAAGGCAATGTTTGAAAACTTTACTTGATGGAAATATACCAAACGGTTAATTTATTTTGGCATTTTTTCTAGATTTGTATAACGCGTCTTAAAATCCTTGATTTCTATTAGCCGAATGGGTTTTGCATGCAGGAATTGAACCGAAAAGATAATAGGTCCTTGCCAAAGCATCTGATTTTCCATTCGGTAAACCTTATTGGTCAGTTAGATGTATTCGATAACTATTTTTGACAAATGTTGCGACTCTTTTAAAAAGGTGTCAGACCAGTCAGGAAATACTTCCGGGTCGTAGGGTGCTGAAATAGTTCCTTGAAAGAATCCAAAGTTTGTAGTTTGCATGTGTTTTTCCCAAGATTAGTTTCTATTTCATTGTTAAATCTAACCTGAGGTTAAAGTAGTATGTCTGTTGTCATGAATAGTAAGTATTTTACTGTGTTTGTCAGGTTTATTTCTTTGGAGAGTATGAGCACAGAGGTTAGGTAGAGATGTGGTTTTGACAGATGTTTATTTCAAAATAGTATAGTGTGAATGAATGACGCGAAATGTTGAAAAACTGAATCGGTGTTTTATTCCAGATATGGGACCGTTTGCTAGCCAAATGTGTTTAATACACAGAATAAAAGTGTATTTAAGCGAACGAATGTTGTGGAACTTGTGACTGATCTCCAAATATAGCCTATATTGCATTGTGTTCAATGGGCTGATTTTGACCGGTCTGACACCTAGATGGACAAAATGCATTTTTCTTATTAATGGCCAAATCCAGTTGATTTTTTCTGTGGAAGCTTGCAGCTGAGTGAGAAAAAAAAAATTAATGTTAAATTTTTGAATTTTACAACAGAACTTGTTTTTTTGCAATTGAAATAGATTGTGTGTGTTTTAGGGTGGAATTTGGGGGTCCTAGTGATTTGGAGTGGCCCTAAAGCACTTTAAGTAGGCTCTCAAGTGCCTTTAAGTGAATTAGTGGCAAAATGTAATAGATCTGTCACAATTCCTACAACAAATGGCAATTTTATTATTTTAAGGTACCGTATGAGGCTAAAATCTGAAAATGTATCGGTACTGACATTTTGACATGACGCGACTCTAGGAGGAGTCTTACTTTGTATCGAAAGCCTGAGAATCTGTAAATTTTGTACGCGATGATGGGTTTTACAATCTGAAACTGAAATATACAGAAATTTGTGGAATTTAGCATTTATTTTAGTTTTTTGTTAAACATGGTGTAAATCCCACCCATTTTTCTTCATTAATTCAGATGAAATCACTATGCAATGGCATACAATTGTAATTTAACACATTAATTTGGTATTTTGTTAGAGATAATGGTATAATCCACTGAAATATATACTATTCTGGTGTGTGATTCAGTTTGTCTTGCTGTTGCCCAAGACTTGAATGTATTAGTGGCCTTTAAAACTGCTACAGGCATATGGGGTAGGCTTAGCTTTTGAGTCATTACTTCAATTTTGTCTCTTTTTTCTGGCATTTTACAGCCCAACTGTATATTTTATTGGACATTGTGCATGTAAATGTGCTCCAAAGCAGCCTTATGGTCTATTGTGTGCCTCAAAAGTGTTGGAATTTAACAGAATGTCTGTTTCTCCATGACAAATGAAGAAATTTCATGCATGAGTGATTTTGATATCTATACCTCACATTATGTGTATATTTTAGTTTGGTATATAGAAGGCAATGTTTGAAAACTTTACTTGATGGAAATATACCAAACGGTTAATTTATTTTGGCATTTTTTCTAGTTTTGTATAACGCGTCTTAAAATCCTTGATTTCTATTAGCCAAATGGGTCTTTGCATGCAGGAATTGAACCGAAAAGATAATAGGTCCTTGCCAAAGCATCTGATTTTCCATTCGGTAAACCTTATTGGTCAGTTAGATGTATTCGATAACTATTTTTGACAAATGTCGCGACTCTTTTAGGTGTCACCCCAGTCAGGAAATACTTCCGGGTCGTAGGGTGCTGAAATAGTTCCTTGAAAGAATCCAAAGTTTGTAGTTTGCATGTGTTTTTCCCAAGATTAGTTTCTATTTCATTGTTAAATCTAACCTGAGGTTAAAGTAGTATGTCTGTTGACATGAATAGTAAGTATTTTACTGTGTTTGTCAGGTTTATTTCTTTGGAGAGTATGAGCACAGAGGTTAGGTAGAGATGTGGTTTTGACAGATGTTTATTTCAAAATACGCATAGTGTGAATGAATGACGCGAAATGTTGAAAAACTGAATCGGTGTTTTATTCCAGATATGGGACCGTTTGCTAGCCAAATGTGTTTAATACACAGAATAAAAGTGTATTTAATCGAACGAATGTTGTGGAACTTGTGACTGATCTCCAAATATAGCCTATATTGCATTGTGTTCAATGGGCTGATTTTGACCCGTCTGACACCTAGATGGACAAAATGCATTTTTCTTATTAATGGCCAAATCCAGTTGATTTTTTCTGTGGAAGCTTGCAGCTGAGTGAGAAAAAAAAAATTAATGTTAAATTTTTGAATTTTACAACAGAACTTGTTTTTTTGCAATTGAAATAGATTGTGTGTGTTTTAGGGTGGAATTTGGGGGTCCTAGTGATTTGGAGTGGCCCTAAAGCACTTTAAGTAGGCTCTCAAGTGCCTTTAAGTGAATTAGTGGCAAAATGTAATAGATCTGTCACAATTCCTACAACAAATGGCAATTTTATTATTTTAAGGTACCGTATGAGGCTAAAATCTGAAAATGTATCGGTACTGACATTTTGACATGACGCGACTCTAGGAGGAGTCTTACTTTGTATCGAAAGCCTGAGAATCTGTAAATTTTGTACGCGATGATGGGTTTTACAATCTGAAACTGAAATATACAGAAATTTGTGGAATTTAGCATTTATTTTAGTTTTTTGTTAAACATGGTGTAAATCCCACCCATTTTTCTTCATTAATTCAGATGAAATCACTATGCAATGGCATACAATTGTAATTTAACACATTAATTTGGTATTTTGTTAGAGATAATGGTATAATCCACTGAAATATATACTATTCTGGTGTGTGATTCAGTTTGTCTTGCTGTTGCCCAAGACTTGAATGTATTAGTGGCCTTTAAAACTGCTACAGGCATATGGGGTAGGCTTAGCTTTTGAGTCATTACTTCAATTTTGTCTCTTTTTTCTGGCATTTTACAGCCCAACTGTATATTTTATTGGACATTGTGCATGTAAATGTGCTCCAAAGCAGCCTTATGGTCTATTGTGTGCCTCAAAAGTGTTGGAATTTAACAGAATGTCTGTTTCTCCATGAAAAATGAAGAAATTTCATGCATGAGTGATTTTGATATCTATACCTCACATTATGTGTATATTTTAGTTTGGTATATAGAAGGCAATGTTTGAAAACTTTACTTGATGGAAATATACCAAACGGTTAATTTATTTTGGCATTTTTTCTAGTTTTGTATAACGCGTCTTAAAATCCTTGATTTCTATTAGCCGAATGGGTCTTTGCATGCAGGAATTGAACCGAAAAGATAATAGGTCCTTGCCAAAGCATCTGATTTTCCATTCGGTAAACCTTATTGGTCAGTTAGATGTATTCGATAACTATTTTTGACAAATGTCGCGACTCTTTTAGGTGTCAGACCAGTCAGGAAATACTTCCGGGTCGTAGGGTGCTGAAATAGTTCCTTGAAAGAATCCAAAGTTTGTAGTTTGCATGTGTTTTTCCCAAGATTAGTTTCTATTTCATTGTTAAATCTAACCTGAGGTTAAAGTAGTATGTCTGTTGTCATGAATAGTAAGTATTTTACTGTGTTTGTCAGGTTTATTTCTTTGGAGAGTATGAGCACAGAGGTTAGGTAGAGATGTGGTTTTGACAGATGTTTATTTCAAAATACGCATAGTGTGAATGAATGACGCGAAATGTTGAAAAACTGAATCGGTGTTTTATTCCAGATATGGGACCGTTTGCTAGCCAAATGTGTTTAATACACAGAATAAAAGTGTATTTAAGCGAACGAATGTTGTGGAACTTGTGACTGATCTCCAAATATAGCCTATATTGCATTGTGTTCAATGGGCTGATTTTGACCGGTCTGACACCGTATGGCTCGGCCATCCGTTTAAACCTAGAAGTCATGAATATTCATTATGACGTCATCGATTTATGCGTGTTAGACTTCGGATTTCTTCTGTTCTATAAATATACTATTCTATTCTCTTCTCGTTGCTAACAACGCCGGGAGGTAGTATTTAAAATGGACGATAAAATGGCTGATAAACCTTAGAATGAAAGGAAGAAAGGATGACCACCTGACCATTATTTGTTATTTAGCCCCCCGCTCCCACACCCTAAAAACAAAACGAAAACAAATTAAAAAAACAAATCGACCACAATAAAAAGAATGGGAAAGTGGGTGGGGTAAAAGGTTTCTTTAAATGGCAGTATTTTTTTGTGTAATAACGATGTAGATATACTCCTCAATACAATACATATTGATTATATTTTGCTGGCTTGTGAAAGACATGTAACATACATCCCCTTTTAAATCAGTTTGATTTTAATTCCGATAAAATTATGCTACAAAAACGTGGTGTATTTTTTTCTATTACAGAATAATTCTGCAACCCTGCATAATGAACTGCTTATTTTAAAGCTAAACCGTATGTCCTGATTTAAAATTAACCTCCAGTTGGGTGGCACATGGGAAACAATGGAGTTCTAAGTATGGTACTATACTTTAGTACACACAAAAGCTTCTGCTGATTGGGCTATGTAGTGTTACCCATCTATGTATATATATGTTACATACAGTATTTTATCAGTTGGATAGTTGAAGAAGTAAACACCAAAAAAAAAAGTGTAAAAGTTTATTTATTGCATTTCTTTTTTTTACAGTCCAGATACACCAACATATACAAATTATACACAAACTGGTGATAGTGATACAGTACATCATATACAACATTACACTTATCAATGTGTAACGTTATGCAAAAAACGTTATGCTAGATCTACTTGTACATACTAAAAAAAAAAGAGACAAGAATATACCATCTAATATGCAATGTATTACCTGTTTACATGTGGCCATGCGTTCTGGCATACTTCCAATATACACCATCTGGCCTGCCATGTATTACCTTCTGACAATCTGCCATCTGTTTTGGCATACTTTTCATATGTGCAATATATCATCCAGGATGCAGTGTATCACCTGTTTACAAGTGGCCAACCGTTTCGGCATACTTCCTGTATATGTAATATATCATCCAGCATGTAATATATCACCTATTTACAAGTGGCCATCCATTTCAGCATACTTCCTATGCAATATGTAGGAAGTAGCATGCACTGTATTACCTGTTTATATGTGGCCATCCGTTTTCGGCGTACTTCTTTATATATACAATATACCACCCAGCATGCAATGCATTGCCTGTTTAGATGTGGCCATCCGTTTCGGCGTACTTCCTATACCATCCTGCATGCAGTGTATCACCTATTTATAAGTGGCCATCCTTTTCGGCGTACTTCCTATACATACAATATACCATCCAGCATGCACTGTATTACCTGTTTATATGTGGCCATCCGTTTCGGCGAACTTCCTATACATGCAATATACCACCCATCAGGCACTATATTACCTGTTTATATGTGGCCATCCGTTTCGGCGTACTTCCTATACATGCAAAATATCATCCAGCATGCAGTGTATCACCTGTTTATAAGTGGCCATCCATTTCGGCGTACTTCCCATACATGCAATATACCATCCACCATGCACTATATTACCTGTTTATATGTGGCCATCCGTTTCGGCGTACTTCCTATACATGCAATATACAATCCAGCATGCAGTGTATCACCTATTTATAAGTGGCCATCCGTTTCGGCGTACTTCCTATACATGCAATATACCATCCATCTTGCACTATATTACCTGTTTATATGTGGCCATCCGTTTCGGCGTACTTCCTATACATACAATATACCATCCAGCATGCACTATATTACCTGTTTATATGTGGCCATCCGTTTCGGCGTACTTCCTATATATGCAATATACCATCCAGCATGCAATGCATTACCTGTTTATATGTGGCCATCCGTTTCGGCGTACTTCCTATACATGCAATATACCATCCAGCATGCCGTGTATCACCTATTTATAAGTGGCCATCTGTTTCGGCGTACTTCCTATGAATGCAATGTACCATCTAGCATGCAGTGTATCACCTGTTTATAAGTGGCCATCCATTTAGGCGTACTTCCTATATATGAAATATACCATCAATATATATGTACCAGCATGCAATGCATTACCTGTTTATATGTGGCCATCCGTTTCGGCATACTGCCTAAACATGCAATATACCATCCAGCATGCAGTGTATCACCTATTTATAAGTGGCCATCCTTTTCGGCGTACTTCCTATATATGCAATATACCATCCAGCATGCTATGCATTACCTGTTTATATGTGGCCATCCGTTCCGCCGCACTTCCTGTGTATGCATTATACCATCCAACATGCAGTGCATTACCTGTTTATATGTAGCCATCCGTTTCGACGTACTTCCTGTGTAGGCCATTATATTGCCATATAACATCCAGCCTGCACTTTATTACCTGTTTATATGTGGCCATCCGTTTCGGCGTACTTCCTATATATGCAATGTACCATCTAGCATGCAGTGTATCACCTGTTTATAAGTGGCCATCCATGTAGGCGTACTTCCTATATATGAAATATATCATCAATATATATGTACCAGCATGCAATGCATTACCTGTTTATATGTGGCCATCCGTTTCGGCATACTGCCTATACATGCAATATACCATCCAGCATGCAGTGTATCACCTATTTATAAGTGGCCATCCTTTTCGGCGTACTTCCTATACATGCAATATACCATCCATCATGCACTATATTACCTAGTTATAAGTGGCTATCCGTTTCAACATACTTCCTATACATGCAATATACCATCCATCATGCACTATATTACCTGTTTATATGTGGCCATCCGTATCGGCGTACTTCCTATACATGCAATATACCATCCAGAGTGCACTGTATTACCTGTTTATATGTGGCCATCCGTTTCGGCGTACTTCCTATACATGCAATATACCATCCAGCATGCACTGCATTACCTGTTTATATGTGGCCATCCGTTTCGGCGTACTTCCTATATATGCAATATACCACCCATCATGCACTATATTACCTGTTTATATGTGGCCATCCGTTTCGGCGTACTTCCTATACATGCAATATACCATCAGGCATGCACTATATTACCTATTTATAAGTGGCCATCCGTTTCAACGTACTTCCTATATATGCAATATACCATCCATCATGCACTATATTACCTGTTTATATGTGGCCATCCGTTTCGGCGTACTTCCTATACATGCAATATACCATCCAGCATGCACTATATTACCTGTTTATAAGTGGCCATCCATTTAGGCGTACTTCCTATATATGAAATATACCATCAATATATATGTACCAGCATGCAATGCATTACCTGTTTATATGTGGCCATCCGTTTCGGCATGTTGCCTATACATGCAATGTACCATCCAGCATGCACTGTATTACCTGTTTATATGTGGCCATCCTTTTCGGCGTACTTCCTATACATGCAATATACCACCCATCATGCACTATATTACCTGTTTATATGTGGCCATCCGTTTCGGCATACTGCCTATACATGCAATATACCATCCAGCATGCAGTGTATCACCTATTTACAAGTGGCCATCCTTTTCGGCGTACTTCCTATACATGCAATATACTATGCAGCGTGCACTATATTACCTGTTTATATGTGGCCATCCGTTTCGAAGTACTTCCTATATATGCAATATACCACCCATCATGCACTATATTACCTGTTTATATGTGGCCATCCGTTTCGGCGTACTTCCTATACATGCAATATACCATCAGGCATGCACTATATTACCTATTTATAAGTGGCCATCCGTTTCAACGTACTTCCTATACATGCAATATACCATCCATCATGCACTATATTACCTGTTTATATGTGGCCATCCGTTTCGGCGTACTTCCTATACATGCAATATACCATCCAGCATGCACTATATCACCTGTTAATAAGTGGCCATCCATTTAGGCGTACTTCCTATATATGAAATATACCATCAATATATATGTACCAGCATGCAATGCATTACCTGTTTATATGTGGCCATCCGTTTCGGCATACTGCCTATACATGCAATGTACCATGCAGCATGCACTGTATTACCTGTTTATATGTGGCCATCCGTTTCGGCGTACTTCCTATACATGCAATATACCACCCATCATGCACTATATTACCTGTTTATATGTGGCCATCCGTTTCGGCGTACTTCCTATACATGCAATATATCATCCAGCATGCAGCGTATCACCTGTTTATAAGTGGTCATCCATTTCGGCGTACTTCCTATACAAGCAATATACCATCCATCATGCACTATATTACCTGTTTATATGTGGCCATCCGTTTCGGCGTACTTCCTATACATGCAATATACCATCCAGCATGCAGTGTATCACCTATTTATAAGTGGCCATCTGTTTCGGCGTACTTCCTATACATGCAATATACCATCCAGCATGCACTATATTACCTGTTTATATGTGGCCATCCGTTTCGGCATACTTCCTATACATGCAATATACCATCCAGCATGCAGTGTATCACCTATTTATAAGTGGCCATCCGTTTCGGCGTACTTCCTATACATGCAATATACATTGCTCACAAGGGCCATTTTAAATTAATAGCCACACATTTTTTAGTTAAGAAAATAATAGCCACTTTCAATGCGTAAGAAAATTCGGTCAGTCGTAAGAGCCAAATTTTTAATCAGGTTTTATTAAACTATCAGGGCCTCCTGGCTATATTTTTCTTTTTGTCACCACTTTGTCCAAGTGAAAGAAGTAGGAGCCTAGACTAGAATTCATTTAAAAGTAGGATTCCAGGAACTCCTTAGATTGATAAAAAAAAGAATGATGGATTAAATAATGAATAGAAATATACTTTATGTATTTATTCATCTATATATCGTTTTTCTTTCCACCAACATGTATTTGAAAAGGACAGTTTTTTCTGATTCGATTATGTAAAAAAAAAAAAAAAAATCCGAAATTATGTACCATCCGAACGAAGTACTATGACACCGCACTTTTACGGCCCGAAAATTTCAAACATTTAATCGAAATACCATCAATTACGATTTTTTTTCATGCATTAATGTGTTTTGAATGCCAAAAATGGTCTTTCTTATCGAAGGGGAAAGAAAACACAACCCTAATAGTAGGGTAGATCTCAAAGTTGTGACAAACTGAAACTGCCGACACAAACTTGACAAAGCCAGGCACAATATTCAAACTTCTTATTGTTTCAATGTTTTAATTACTTTATTGCAAGTGAATACACATGGGAGTTTGCTACCTATCGGGATCATGATGGGATAGCTATTAATGCAGATGAAAGTAGCGCCTATGTTCAAAATAGTGCGTGCACAAATTAATTTCATCTCTTCGTAGTTTGTGTACAGAAAAACAAACAGGAAACTGTACCTACTGTTGGATGCGTAACGGATTGTCTAAATGGTCAATCGCCCGAAAGATAACAAATAACGGCATATCTGATTGGCTATTCGGTCCATTAATCACATGATGTTTGCGTGTATCAACAATGCCGATTATCCGACAACGAAGTGCCAATTACGGGAATTAACAACTTTTACAAGTGATAATTGATAAGCGCGTGGCGACATCACAGGACGGATTATGTAATGTTTATTGCGGTCATTTATTACTTATGGTGTCAAACAGACAATTACCGGTATACGAACAATTTAAAAAAAATATATATATATTAAAATAAAATAATCGCCATTTCTTGTCGACATTTCTTTAAAATAATCGACAGTATTATAAAATAATCGCAAATGGCTACCATGGCGTATGGTAGCGTGAGCACTGAATATACCATCCATCTTGCACTATATTACCTGTTTTAATATATGTGGCCATCCGTTTCGGCGTACTTCCTATACATGCAATATACCATCCAGCATGCACTATATTACTTGTTTATATGTGGCCATCCGTTTCGGCGTACTTCCTATATATGCAATATACCATCCAGCATGCAATGCATTACCTGTTTATATGTGGCCATCCGTTTCGGCGTACTTCCTATATATGCAATATACCATCCAGCATGCAATGCTTTACCTGTTTATATGTGGCAATCCGTTTCGGCGTACTTCCTGTGTATGCCATATACCATCCAACATGCAGTGCATTACCTGTTTATATGTGGCCATCTGTTTCGGCGTACTTCCTATATATGCAATATACCACACAGCATGCAATGCATTACCCGTTTACAAGCGGCCATACGTTTCAGCGTACTTCCTATATATACAATATACCATCCAGCATGCAGTGCATCAACTGTTTACAAGTGGCCATCTGTTTCAGCATACCTCCTATTATTAGTTATTGAGTTTGTTACGGACCCCCTACAGAAATTCAACAATTCGGATTCAAAGTTTAAAATTTGATAACTTGATCTAAGAAGGCCCCAACATAGTATGTGTTTGTAGGATATACTTTAGTTAATACTTACAATTGTAATGAGAGTCTGTTCTGTCTTCTATGTGATCGGAAATCCATGGG
Source organism: Cyrtodaria siliqua (assembly GCA_037043455.1). NCBI lineage: Eukaryota > Metazoa > Mollusca > Bivalvia > Adapedonta > Hiatellidae > Cyrtodaria > Cyrtodaria siliqua. Next base: position 23,688 of record JAWPHD010012850.1, read on the forward strand.
CAGATGTAAGTGATGAAATACATGATTGTTGAAATAACATGCTTATCCCAAATCACTATCCAATCGCAAATGCAGAACTTAAATACACACTTGCAAGATGGATAGTTTCATGTGATAGCAAGAGGTCATGACTATGTCCCACTTCCTTTATGGTCTGGCACAAATACTAGCTGCAGACTGCTGTTATCACCTGATGAGTATCTGTCCTGTTTTTTTGCTATACTTAACTAGGGTATGCAGATGCTAAAATATAAAATACATAGCAAGTAAAGGTACATGTACATTATCACTGTGTAGGAGGTATAATGAAGAATGAGTTATTTCCATTTCTTTCTACTGATACTGAACACAATCAATTTTAATTTAATGTCATGCCAGCCTCATTTCTGAAGAAGGGTTTGATAGTTTTTTGTATCACTGACCAACACAGACCTTCAGTGAGATCTTTAATGTGCATATGGACTAACCTGTTTCTACAATACACTGATGCATACATGATTACCTACTAGCCTACATACATAAAAGGTCTACATTACTTTATTATTTTAAAAGGTACTAGTATGCCATATACATTGCTATGGCATAACTGTAACTACCGTAGACTGCAATACCGACAGCATCATACCATACCCTACAGGCTACAGCATCATACCATATTCTACAGCATCATACCATACTCTACAGTATCATTCCATACACTACAGTATCATTCCATAAACTACAGTATCATACCATAAACTACAGTATCATTCCATACACTACAGTATCATTCCATAAACTACAGCATCATACCATACACTACAGCATCATGCCATACACTACAGTATCATTCTATACACTACAGCATCATTCTATACACTGCAGCATCATTCTATACACTACAGTATCATATCATACACTACAGTATCATACCATACACTACAGTATCATTATATACACTACAGTATCATATCATACACTACAGTATCATATCATACACTACAGTATCATACCATACACTACAGTATCATTCTATACACTACAGTATCATACCATACACTACATCATCATTCTATACACTACAGTATCATATCATACACTACAGTATCATATCATACACTACAGTATCATACCATACACTACAATATCATTCTATACACTACAGTATCATTCTATACACTACAGTATCATTCTATACACTGCAGTATCATACCATACACTACAGTATCATACCATACACTACAGTATCATTCTATACACTACAGCATCATTCTATACACTACAGCATCATTCCATACACTACAGTATCATATCATACACTACATCATCATTCTATACACTACAGTATCATATACACTACAGCATCATTCCATACACTACAGTATCATATCATACACTACATTATCATTCTATACACTACATCATCATTCTATATACTACAGTATCATATCATACACTACAGCAATTACCAGAATGTATACCCTGCTTTGCACCGTTAACGGTCAAACACATATTATTGGCATGTGTAGACTTTGATCCTATGCGTCAAAGGTACTACAATGTTAATACTATGAAAGAGTTATTTGATACTGTAGATTTTAGTCTTGTTTTAGATTTCCTGAAAGAGATCAGACTATATAAATCATTGTAATGTGTTCTTATATATATTTACTTGTTTATATACCCGTTGACGGGCATTTGTTGATTAACATACATAGTTTATATTAAACCTGATCATCCCTTATTTTTTAATAGTTTTATCTTTATATATTTACATTAATTTTTAATTAATACTTCATTTTCATAATTTTTTGCGCACAATATGACCTATTTATGTGTCGACGTGCCATAACACACCATTCATTCATTCATACACTACAGCATCATTCTATACACTACATCATCATATCATAGACTACAGTATCATTCCATAAACTACAGTATCATACCATACACTACAGCATCATTCCATACACTACAGCATCATTCTATACACTACAGCATCATGCTATACACTGCAGCATCATTCTATACACTACAGTATCATATCATACACTACAGCATCATTCCATACACTACAGCATCATTCCATACACTTCAGCATCATTCCATACACTACAGCATCATTCTATACACTACAGCATCATATTGTACACTACAGCATCATATCATACACTACAGCATCATTCCATACACTACAGCATCAGATCATACACTACAGCATCATTCCATACACTACAGCATCATTCCATACACTACAGTAACATTCCATACATTACAGCATCATATCATACACTACAGCATCATTCCATACACTACAGCATCAGTCATATCATACACTACAGTAGCATATCATACACTACAGCATCATTCCATACACTACAGTATCATATCATACACTACAGTATCATACCATACACTACAGTATCATTCTATACACTACAGTATCATTCTATACATTCTATACACTACAGTATCATTCTATACACTGCAGTATCATATCATACAATACAGTATCATTCTATACACTACAGCATCATTCTATACACTACAGCATCATTCCATACACTACAGTATCATATCATACAGTACAGTATCATTCTATACACTACATCATCATTCTATACACTACAGTATCATATCATACACTACAGCATCATTCCATACACTACAGTATCATAGCATGCACTACATTATCATTCTATATACTACAGTATCATATCATACACTACAGCATCATTCTATACACTACATCATCATTCTATACACTACAGTATCATATCATACACTACAGTATCATTCCATACACTACAGCATCATTCCATGCACTACAGCATCATTCTATGCACTACAGCATCATTCTATACACTGCAGCATCATTCTATACACTACAGTATCATATCATACACTACAGTATCATATCATACACTACAGCATCATTCCATACACTACAGCATCATTCCATACACTTCAGCATCATATCATACACTACAGCATCATTCCATACACTACATCATCATTATATACACTACAGTATCATATCATAGACTACAGCATCATTCCATACACTACAGCATCATTCCTTCTATACACTACAGCATCATTCCTTCTATACACTACAGTATCATATCATACACTACAGCATCATTCCATACACTACAGCATCATTCCATACACTTCAGCATCATATCATACACTACAGCATCATTCCATACACTACAGTATCATTCCATACATTACATTATCATATCATACACTACAGCATCATTCCATACACTACAGCATCAGTCATATCATACTTTACAGTAGCATATCATACACTACAGCATCATTCCATACACTACAGCATCATTCCATACACTACAACATCAGATCATACGCTTCAGCATCATATCATACACTACAGCATCATTCCATACACTACAGCATCATATCATACACTACAGCATCATTCCATACACTACAGTATCAGATCATACACTTCAGCATCATATCATACACTACAGCATCATTCCATACACTACAGCATCATATCATACACTACAGCATCATTCCATACACTACAGTATCATATCATGCTCTACAGTATATGGCCTTGTCATAAAAATCAGCATCATAACATACTCTACAGTATCATATCATACACTACAGTATCATATCATACACTACAGCAAGTTTATTAACTGAAACTATTTTATTTGTTTAGAAATTCACCCAGATTTGAATCATAAACTTATTATTTGTGACAGCTTATAAAAATAATGCACGTTATACAAAACACTGTTGTTGGTTTGTTAAAAAGTTGGCATAAACATTATGTGTGAGACGCGACGTTACGACGTCACATATTTTATGACGTTTTGGCGATAAAGTGTGTCTGACGTCGTGGCGGTTCTATGTACATCTGTATCATTTTTTACTAATTTGATTGCAATGTTATGTGACAAAAAGGATCTTAAACTCGTTCCCATTCCATATAAGATTTATGAAACTCGTTATGAATTATTTTAAATTTTAACTCGCCAAAAGGCTCGTTAAAATTGAAATAATTCATAACTCGTTACATAAATCTTATATGAAATAGGAACTCGTTTAAGATCATCTATGTCTGCGTGTAACTTACTATTTAAAAGTTGAAAAATACTGGTTATGCCACTTTAAGTAAAAAATTAAGAATAAATGATGAATCAATTATATAATCAGCATAATTATAAAAAAATTAAATATTAACTAATTAGTTATTGGTGAAATTGTAAAGGCATTAACACTACAAATAATTATTCTTTGCTAAATACTAATAAATAACAGACGAAACACAAAATATACAGTGTTCTTATTTTTACACCTTTTTGCAATTAAATCAAAAGCAGAAAAATACACTGCAGTATTTTACATACCTTACAGTTAAGCTTCGACCAGGTTGAAGATATGGCCATCATTTTCCACTTCGGACTTAAACAAAGATCTGCAAGTAAAGGAAGCAAGAACTGCACCATACAATGTTCGTTGCAAGAAAACCCAAATATTTCTTGGGACGACATAAATATATTTTAACTAACATATTTTATTTCATATCATTGTCACCATTATAAAAATAGCTATCTATAGATCATTTTTGACTACAATGAGATGGATGAGTAACAAGGAACACATTCAGAGCAAAAAAAAACATTTTAAAATTGTTCATACTTCAAAAATTGATGTGAATCTATTTAATACATTTTAAAAGAAACTACTATTCTGATTCAATGGATGTTGGATGGTATATTTTTTTTTTTATAATATAATATCTTTATTTTCAACATTATTTTCATACATGGTTTATATATACATTTTGATTTAAAACATATATAATAAAGTGTAGACTTAAAGATAATACGATGTTTTTGGTTTTTTGTGGAAGATTTCTGCCCGATCATGTTGTTTTTTTAAATGGGTTATATTTTTACCATTCATACTAAAAGAGAGAAAATTCAGCAACAACAACAAACAATACCAAAACAACAACAACAACAACAAAAAGAAAAAATCCCCAATACCCGTCGCATTATGTATTTTAATTATTTACTCATTTAAATGCCTATGCTTGTAAGTTATTTTATTTAAAATTGACTACTAATAATGGCACTATTTCTCGTTTTGTTGAAAGAAGAAAAAGGAGCTGGAATCTTCCACATATATATGTAACAAAATATCTATACAATGTTCCATTAATACAATTTGTTGGAATAAAGTTGTTGGTTCTTAAATAAAAAAAGGAAGAGTATTTTCCTGAAATATTATACAGAATTCAATGACTAAATATATTAAATTTAAAATGTTTTCAAGAACAATCAATTTGCTTACTTGGGAATTACAATGTCAACACATTGAATACTATATAATACCACAAAGGAAAAAAACCTATGGAGCGAAATGTGGTCTAAAAAAAAAGAAGATTTACTAAGTGTAATTAGAAAAAAGAATGAAAAAATAAATAAATTTATAATATTAAAAAAAAAAAAAAAAAAAAAACGAATACCAGCCAAGGTGATGTTTAACATTATTTATTTTTAAAGAGTAACTATGGACGTGCGTTTTCCCTTTCAAAAACAAGATATGAAAATTAATTTAGGAGAAAGGATCTCCATTTGCTGTTATGTTTGTCTATTTTGTCATTTTTAAGAGCAATTTCTTTTTCTATTTCTATACTTTTAAATAAATATGTTTTGTAACCTAAACAACTTGGAATGGTTTTCCTACATTTGTTTATGTGAATGAAGTATTTTGCATTTATAATTATGAAATTCAATACATTTACATGTGTTTGCGTATTAACTATACCAAAGGTTATATTTTGCAAACTCAAGTTAATATGTATGTCATGTGTAATTAAGAACCTATGCAAATCTGACCAGAAAGATTGTATATGCATACATTCCCAAAATAAATGATTTACTGTTTCTGTTTGCATTGCACAGAAATCGCAAAGATTAGAATTAGCAATTTTAAATTTCAGTAATTTTGTATTGGTTGCTACAATCCTCATAAGATATTTATATTGGAAATTGCGCAATTTTGTTGAAATAGTTGAATATATTGGTATAGTGTAAATGTTTTTCCACTCTAGATTAGCGTTTTGAAACTCTTGTTCCCAACTGTGTTGTTGTATAATATCATTGTTAATCTCGTTTCGTAATTGATGATTGTACAAAAATTTGTTTGTATAATTGGATTTTTGAAGTTTTTCTAAAAGATTTGGTGTAACGTTTTGTGCATTGATTTGTTCGTTTTTTATTTTATTTTTGAAATTTTGGGGAATACATGATATTAATGATGTATACTTGAGAAAATCTCTCTGTGGTATGTCATATAGGTAAGCAAAAAATTCAAAATTATAAAATTGTTTGCGTCTATAATCATATATGTGTTCAAAATATTTTATACCCTTATAAAGCCAGTCTCTATAATATATTGGTTTGCCGTTTACTTTTATGTTCCAGTTATTCCATATTATACTTTTGCTTACTGTTTTAACTTCAGCGTATTTATTTATTTTTTCCCATGCACTAAGTATATTTTGTAAAAAAAGTTTTTTTTTCGAACATTTTTTTGATATCGTTTTCATTAATGTTGCATTCAAAAATTGTATTTCCTCCATATTTTTCTAATTCATATAAATATATTTGTTTCCATTGACCGGCTGTATTGTCCATTAACCTTTTTATCCAGCTGGCTTTAAGCGAGTATATAAATTTCTGTATATCAATCATTTTAATACCCCCATTCTCGTAATCTTGTATAAGTGTGGCTTTTTTAATTTTGCTTGGTTTATTGTCCCAAAGAAATTTGAACATAATATCGTTTATTTCTTTAATTGTTTCGTTTGGTGGATCGGGTAGGACGGTTAGTGGATATATTAACTTTGGAAGAGCAAAAGTTTTTAAAACAGTAATTTTTCCAAGTAGGGTTAGTTTTCTATGCTGCCAACTTTTTAAACAATTTTTGAACTGTTCTAGTTTAGGTTCCAGATTAAGTTTAAAAACATCAATCTTGTTTGTATTGAAAACCATTCCAAGAGCTTTTGCTTTTTCAGATGACCATGTAAACTTTCGATTTTCTAAAAATTGTATTTGACTGTTTTTCATTGAACCTACTCTTAAAACACTGCATTTTGAGGTGTTAAACCAGATATATTTCCAAAAGAATCCAAAGTATGAATTAGTTTCTCAAATGACTGTTTTGATCCATCAGTTAAGAAAGTTGCATCATCCGCAAATAATGTGTTTTTAATCTCAATGTCTGCTACAGTAATGCCTTTTATATCCTTATTGTTTTTTATTTCAAATGAGAGCAATTCTATACATATAATAAACAGATACGGTGATAGTGGGCATCCCTGTCGAACCCCTCGTTTAATCGAGAAAAAATCAGTTATGTGCCCATTATTAATGACACTACTTTTAGCGTCGTTGTAAAATAGCTCTATCCATTTAATAAAATTATCTCCAAAATTAAAATGTCTTAAGGTATTAATTAAAAACATATGATTTATGCTATCAAATGCTTTCTCGAAATCGGAAAATAATAGCAGTCCTGGAACATTGTGTTCTTCAACATGATCTAAAACTTCAAATAAAAGACGTATGTTTTCTCCAATATATCTTCCTTTTAAGAAGCCAGTTTGAGAGCTATCTATTATTGTTAATATGACGCGTTTTACCCTATTTGCAATAGCTTTTGTAGCGATTTTATAATCTGTATTAAGTAGACTAATTGGGCGCCAGTTTTCTAAAAATGTTGTATCTTTTCCAGATTTTGGAATCAGTGTTATATAACTTTGTTTTTGAAGTTCATTTAGATGTCCACATCTAAAAGAATAGTTAAGTGAATTAATAAGAAAACATTTGATGTCGTTCCAAAATATTTTATAAAATTCAGTGGTTAATCCGTCAGAACCAGGACTTTTTTCGTTTTTCATTTCCTTTAAAGCCGCAGCACATTCAAACTCCGTTAAAACTCCTTCACATTTTTGTTTTTCAGTTTCGTTAAGTTTTGGAATAGAATCATTATAGAAATCTTTATCCGATGATATTTGTTTTGTTTCTGTGTATAATTTTGAATAATATTCGTTGAGAGCTTTTAAAATATATTTTGTGTTTGAAACAATGTTTTCTTTAACTTTTAACCTATTTATTGTTTTGCTTTCAGCCTTTTTCTTTTCTAAATTTGAAAAATATCTAGTATTTCTTTCATCATTTTCAACCTTTTCTGATTTTGAACGCAAAATAAAACCGTTTAATCTATTCTCTAGTATTTTTTCGAGTTCATTTTTATACGTCTCATATTCCACTTTTAATATGTGTAACTCCGTTTCATTCGACGTCTTTTCAATTTTTGACTCTATGTCTTTATATCCGATGCCATTTTTTTTTCAGTCAATAAGTCTTTTTTCTTTTTTGCAGATGTATACTTTATAGTTTCATTTCTAATTGTTCCTTTTAAGATTTCCCAGAGAGTACTTGGATTTGCATTATTATTTAAGCCAGCTATTTCACGTAATGCTTTACGGATGCTTTCTTGGTATTCTGTTTGTAATAATATGCTATTATTTAATTTGAAATATCCAGGACCTTTTGAATTGCTTGCTAAATCTAAAGAAATTGTAACAATTGAGTGATCTGTTTTAAAACCTGTCTTTATTTGGCTTAGCGAAACATTTTTAACAAGACTGTCTGAAATTAGAAAATAATCAAGACGGCAAAATATTGGTGGTCTGTTATTTGAATGCCATGTATATTGGCGTTTTGTAGGATTGTGTAATCTCCAAATATCCGATAAACTATGTGTATCCATTAGTCTTTGCAACTTTAATCTACATTTATTGTGATCGCTAATTCGACCATTTTTCTTATCTAATTTATGTTCTAGAACTGTATTAAAATCTCCACCTATTATAACATTATTTTCATCATTATTCAAAATAAAGTTATCTAGTTTTTCTATTACAGTGGGGTCGTCCATATTTGTACCATAGATGTTTATTATAACAATGTTTTTTTCACTAATTTTCAAATGTAAAGCTTGTAATCGACCTACTACTATATCTGAATAAGAAATAAATTCAACATTCTGACTTTGGTTTAAAAGAATACCGACGCCTTCACTATTACTACTATTTCCGCTTAAGTATATATCGTTTCCCCATTCATGTTTCCATGTATTAACATTTCTCTCAGTAGAGTGTGTCTCCTGCAGAAGGCAAATCGAATAAGATTGAGATTTCAGCCATTCAAACACTTGGTTTCGTTTTAGTTTATTCCCAAGACCTCGAACGTTTAGTGAACATATCTTGAATGTCATTTTTTAAAAAGACAGTTGATGATGGATTTGAACAGGGAAAAGCACGCCACAATTTTAAAAAACGACTGGAGATAGAAAGAACTGATTTGTCTGAACAAAAACATTCAACAAAAAGGATTGAGACGTAATCAAGGGTCTCCGTACAGTACTTAAATATAACTAAATGTGTATAACATACGTAATTGCAATGTTAACATTATGAGATACATATTTTACAATGACAACCATCTACTTATATGTGTTAATATTTCGTATTTAAGGGTAAAACGGCAAAAAAGGACAAAACAGCCGAAAATATCAAGTAATAGCAAGAAAAAAACATAAAAAAAACACAAAAAACATAAAATTAAAAACGTAAAAAAGAGAACAGCTAATTTTTCATTTAACACATACTGGTTGCAATAATCCAAATCCGAAATATCCGACTAAGAAGAAAGAAGAAAGAAGAAAAAGAAAAAAGAAGAAAAGAAGAAGAAGATGATGAAGAAGAAGAAATGTAGAAAAAAAGAAGAAGCAGAAGAAGAAGAAGAAGAAGCAGAAGAAAAAAGAAAGAAGAAGAAGAAGAAGAAGAAGAAGAAGAAGAAGAAGAAGAAGAAGAAGAAGAAGAAGAAGAAGAAGAAGAAGAAGAAGAAGAAGAAGAAGAAGAGAAGAAGAAGAAAGCAGAAGAAGAAGAAGAAGAAGAAGAAGAAGAAGAAGAAGAAGAAGAAGAAGAAGAAAAAGAAGAAAAGAAGGAGGAGAAGAAGAAGAAGAAGAAGAAGAGCTTCTGTATTATTTGCACATTTCTTTTTAATATGCAAACATGAAAACTTAAATAATAATTGTGAAAAAACAAACAGTGAAAAATACAGAGCATCCCAAGTGAAAATGTAAGCGGGATCCCGGCGGGATTTGTCCGGGATCCCGGCGGGATGGCCGGGATTTTGCGGGAAAGAGCATTTGAACTGGGATCCCGGTTGTAACAGACCGGGATCCCGGGTATAACAAACCGGGAAAATTAACAAACCGGGATCCCGGATGTAACACACCGGGAAAAAAACATTGAACCGGGAATTTTCTCAAAGATTGGGATCTTGAAAATTGCCATGGATCCGGGATCCCGGCAATGTTCCAAAATCCCGGAGGTTCTGAAATTGAACTTTAAGATGTTTTGTTTCTAAATTAAGGCTTTGCGAATTAATTCAGGTATAAAAGAAAATACTTAATAACTAATTTATTCATCAACAAATTCGATCATTGTCAAACCGCATCTATTTAACACATAACCTCTTAGATAGGCATTTCGACGCCTATGCAGAAGACCACTTTGAAAACATTGTGGAAAAATGAGCAAGTGAAAAAGCAAAAAAACAAACTGCTCATAACGAGCAATTGGTGCTTTTCCCATAATGTTTTTAAAACCATCCACACATCTTGCCTGCAGATGTTCTTCCTTTTTGTCACATGCTTGTATTCTGCAAAGTCGTGAAAATGCGTATCTATGTGGTAAGGGAATCAGTTGTGTTCAAGAACATTTGATGGTACTGAAACAACCTTTCTGTCTCTCTGACATTCCATATAGACACATTTAGCCCTAATGTTGTTAACATTTACAAGTTCCAAGCTTTCTCTCTGTCTTGGACTAAGCTGCTGGTACTGAGAACAAAGGTTGCGATCTTGATATTTTTTCAGTTCATTGGTATGAAGCTTAGTAAAGTCTAGTAATTTGTTCTCTGTTAAACAGAATCTTCTTACAACAGCAAACAAGATGTCATCTGTTCTTAGGAAATATTTGACACTGCCAAACATATTATTCTGTTCTGCATTTATGTACATAATAGAAAAGGAATTTCTGCTTTGTGTTCTTTGATATTCTTCACAATAAATCACTCCTATATTTGTATGGACTCTGTAATATTTTGTGACTTTCTGTGGTGTGTTTCTAAGTAGTTCTTTCTCGCAGTCTGTCAGTGTGTGGTTTTTCTGTAATCCAAGTGGTCTTACATGGTCATCTCTGACATCATCACTGATATAAATAAATAAAGCAGATAGTGAACAACTGTCACTCCTTATAAAGAATATAAAGAACAGTTTTCTGAATTAAATGTAACCTTTTATATTTGGTAAAACCTTTATTATATTGGTGTGAACACAACAATAACCTCTTGTGTCTATATTGGGGTTCAACATGGAAGAGTGGTCTTAGTCCCTGTCTAAAGAACACTTGCATTCACTGCTGAGGTTGTTGTTTAGAGCCCAGCTTGGTCTAAAATCAATGTTTGACAACTATTTACGGAAGTATGGTGATTCTCTTCCAATAAAACTGGATGTGATGCATTATAGGAGTTGACCCTGTTACAAGAAATCCGCAGCAGACGACTTTGAAAACATCTAGGCAAAATTACAAAAAGCTCTGTGAATAACTGTATAATTGTTTAATAAAAGTTGAAAACATTGTGACAAAAGGAGAATTTGCTCATTATATATATCATTATAATGAGCAAATTCTCCTTTTGTCACAATGTTTTCAAAAGTCGTCTGCTGTAGACACATCAAGTCATCTGTATTAGGGAAAGGGTTAAATTAACGTAATAGAAACATTGATTAATACTGCATAGTTACCATGTCAAATGTTTGCTTAAACGCTGCATTAGTGACTTCACACTGGCATTTGTTTCAACCATCAGAGATTTGACAAGATCAGGTAGACATTTTGTCATTCCAACTGCAAAACAGATCTGTAGAAACAAAAATAAAGTCAATTACGGTGACAGTTCACTTATTTATGCTTCCTGGATGATCAAGCAGTACTAGGGCTAGGGAAAATGTGCCTTGCCCAAGGACACTCCAACCGTGAAACGACCGGCGCCAGAAGAAATCGAAATCGGGACTCCCGGGTGCTAATCCCACACCGTAACCACTCAGCCGGAGGACTAGTTTGTAAAGAGTTTATATCTTTCATCCCACATTTCTTCTTTATTTAATGTGAGGTATAACCTCATCCAGACCTGTATAATATTACCAACCTGACTAACACTTTTACCCTTACCCTTCACCAGTTTCCATTGGAAATTGAGTCTTTAATGTAGTAAGGGTTACTGTGACCTTGAACTGAACCCAGTGGCCCAAAAACTAATACGCTTTCCAGTGCTCTTCATGAGCAACATGCTAGCAAAATTTCATATTCACATCATTTAGTTGTTTGAAGTTATTGAACAGAGAATGTTGCAGAAAAAAGTAATCCCCAAGTGCCTGCATGCTATACAGGCGACACAAATCAGAAGTATGCTCTTGGTATAAATGGACATTGTTTGGCATACTATTACCTGATCATTAATGAATCGTGTTCCATGCACCATGCTCTTGAGGTGGTTGTTCATCGACTCAAAGCCAAAACAAGAGTAATGGAAAAGTGGTCCATGTAATCTGACAAATTGGGGCATATGATGTAACAGATGTATGTTCATGGTTTGTTTTTTAGGTTCTGAAATGTTAAAGTACATTATATTTAACAAAATACACAAATGAAAAGTAACAGATTTATACAGGGAAAATGTTCTAGAAGCGAACGCACCTCCATTTTCATTGAATCTTAACCAAACTTGCACAGTAGTCTGTTTGTTGACTGAAGAGCAATTCAGGCCCTCTTGGTTATCTTGTTTTTAAAAAGTGGGCATAAAAAATAAGTATACTTGTTTAAAAGATACTCCAATTTTATAATTAAAGACATTACCATAGAAGGTAGGGAATAGCCGGCAGAAATCTTTTAGGCACTCCTCAGCTGTATCAACATCTTTTCCACTGACCGATTCCTGGTTAAGAAGGTATACAGCGGTAACCAGTAAAGCATAGTGGATGCTGATATCTGCATTCTGAATACCTGATATTACAGGCAAGGAGTAATGAAGCAACCACTCTCTGCATTCAGTAGCTGAAAAATAGATCAATCATTCTTCTTAACCAAAGAAAGTTTTACCTATTAAGAATAGATCTAAGATTGAAGAAAAAACCTTTAAAAACTATAAACATAGAATTAAAATACAATTAGGTATTCAATTGAATTGAATTGAATGTTGTTTAACGGATCATCAACACAGTATAGGTTATTTAGAGCCGCCCCAGAGAGAGGGGAAGGATACATAGGAATCCGGGAACCTGCCCTACTCTTATTATCGAATAGATTCCTATGGTTCTTTAACGTGCTCGGAGGATAGACCGATACACGGGACCGCCCGGTTTACGTCCCCATCCGACGGACGAGGCTAAGGTAAAGTGTCTTGCCCAAGAACACACCGACGGAATTCAGTGGCACCACGGAGGATTGAACCCGGGGCCTCCGGCTACAAATCCGCCGCGCTACCGACTGCGCCACGCCAGCCCCAATTTAGTAGTCTATGTAGATGGGAAAAAACCCACTCACTCTTCTGGTATGATCCATACTACAAAATTTTGGCAAGTCACTGGAAAGGCAAATTGAGAAATATATTTTAGCTCTACTGGTCGAAGGCCAGAAGAGCTGATGCATGGTGTGATTTCCGTCGTCTGTCCGTCATGCGTTAACTTTAGATTGCATATATTAGTTAATTAAAAAATATAAGTTAAAAAAGGTGCTCGTTTGTGCAATACAAACAGCAGTTTTCAATGGATTTTTTCAAAACCTATATAGATTAAGGTACCAAGGACTACAAGCCAAGTGAAAATGATCGAAGTCTGCTACTAGTTAATTAGAAAAACTTGAAAGCTTGAAGCTCTCAATAACTTAAACAAGCCTAATCTTTTTCAAAAGAATAAAAAAAACACGTTTTTTCTCTTTGATGACAACTGTGAACTTTATTATGTTAACAAGGAAAATTAAAGACGCAAGGATGGACAAGCAAACTAAAAATGTTCAGGAAATGTTTTATAAATACCTTTCCAATGCTTGTAGTCCTCAATGTTTCTTTGCTGTCTTGTTATATAATCTGGTACTTGAATACCGAGGAGCCGACCATTAATCAAAGCCAGCTGGATTAAAAACAAGAGATGAAGTTCATCACATAAATCTTTCCCTGACGTGTCATTTATAAGCTCCCCCAAATTGAAAGCAGCATCTCAAGAAAAGAATGGTCGCTTAATGCAAGCAGAATTGTAAGAATGAATAGAAAACTTTGTGGGAAAAGGAGAAATTGCTTTTTACAAGCATTTTTTCCCCCCACAATGTTTTCAAAAGTCATCTGCTGCAGACACGCCAAAAGTCGTCTGTATCTGGGAAAGCCTTTAAAAGGGTTAATAAGGGATGCAAACAAAACTGCTACCAGGACTAGGGAAAATGTGCCTTGCTCAAGGTCACTCCACCTTGACCGACCGCCGCCACTGGGAATCGAACCCGGGACGCCCGGTCCCAAATCCCTGACTCTAACCAATTGGCCACCATCCCAATATTATGATAAACTTGAACAGTAATCTTAAGATATTGTTTCATTTGATAAACTCGATTTTGGGTATTAATAAAAAGAGAAAAACGTATACAAAGTAAAACATAAAACTAAATAAATGTGCATTTAAAGATTGAAATTGAGCATACCTTATCTCCAATATAAAAGGTTCTCCCTTTGTAAGATGCATCAAACCATAAACTTAGCATTGTCTTAACCACTCCCAATAACACGGAATGCATCCAGTCAATCACAACAGTCTTTGGCAGATCAATATACCTCAAAATGACAAGAGGACTTGCGCCTTTGATTCCTTTGACCTATACAATTAAGTTTTAATCAGAGAATTACTTTAATGACTACAGATATATGTCTAGCAGGTAACTTTACTCTGAAACCAAAAACATAATCCTCATACAAGATTTTTAATTCCAAAATGCAAAGGGTTGTAACTCAGTCAAAAATCATTGAACAAGAACACAAGGAATATGCATTTCTAAACCTCACACATAGGGGGAAATATTTTTCTTGTAAGGAAACATTTTCTCCCATTCCTGCAGTATAAAATATTTATAGTAATAGTAATATACTAAAGTCTTACTGCGTCTCCTGTAGAAGCTGCTGTTCTTGCATCGTTTATCATTGACTGGTGCTGGCGTGGCACGGTTATCATATTATGAGGATAATATCTGTGCATGGGACAGTTTGGCGGATTGGTGCCTTCATCTTCACAGTAGCAACAACCAAATTTACCGTTGTACTGTTTCATGTTCAAAACCATTGCTCTGGCAGGTAGGTCAAGGGTTACAGCAAGAAGATGGAACCTCACAATAAGTTCTCCCCTGGGTGTTGCAACTCTCAAACCTATTACAGAATAAGAAGTCACAAAATATTTTAACTGATTAGTGTAATATACATATTTATTTTACCCTTTCCCTAATACAAGAAACCTGTAGCACACGACTTTGAAAACATGTAGACAAAGTAACAAAAATATCTTTGAATAGATGTATAATTCTTTAAATAAAGTTGAAAACATTGTGACAAAAGAAGAAACTTCTCATAATGAGCAATTTCTCCTTTTGTCACAATGTTTTCAAAAGTCATCTGCTGCAAACATGTCAAAAGTCGTTTGCATTAGGGAAAGGGTTGATAAGAAAATTTAATTTCATTGCTGTTATTGTGTGGTTATTATGAGGAAAGAGTATTCTGGAAAGGCATGTGTGCAAGTGGATGACATGACTGTAATGTATCTGTGTATCCTTTCTTAGAAGAGATACAAATTCATTATCAATAATCAATTGTAAGTCATCATAATCAAAAATATATATACAAGCTTGTACGGGTATACTGTATATTTGTTTGCAACAAGTTCTGGCCTTATTTAATGATAAGGTTATTTTTAGCTCCCCGGTACGAAGTATCGGAGAGCTTATGTCATGCCCCCGGCGTCATAGTTGGCGTTGTCCATGGCATAAACAATGTTAAAATTTTATGTTTAAGCCCCAATAGGCGAGCCATTTGGTCTTTTGACAACTCTTGTTAATAGTATGTTGCATATAAGATTTCAAATATATACATATACTTGCCTTCAGAGTGCAGTTTTTTTAAAGATTCTATCAATGGAGACAAGTATGTAAGCATACTGGGTTTATCCGGTTGACAGTACAAATGGGTGGTAATGATATATTTTTTCGAAAATCTTAATTTCACAGGAAGCTCATTAACTGCCAAGTAGACAGGCCACAGACTGCCTTTGTGAGATGAAGAAAACAAAGAAACACCATCTGAAAAAGAAAGTACAGCTGTTATAAAATTACAACAAACAAAATAATATTAACAAACATTACTGCCAAGTTGTGAGTGCCAACTGTTTTTGAGTTGTGGAAGCCAAGCAATTTTTAGTGAGTTTTCACATATATATACATAATGTAACAATGGCAGTTATCCTTATATATATGGGTATTTTACATTTACATCAAAATAATGTATCCCATATGTCAAAATTATTCAATTGTTTGAAATGTATTTTTTTTAATTAGAATCAAATTTAATCTTAATATTCATTCAATAAAAGGAGGTAATTTAAAAAATAATTTTAAATTAATATGGTCTTTAGGTTTAAATACAAAAACATCACAACATACTTGTATATCAAAAACAATAAGCCCAAGAGGGCCTGTATCGTTCTACTGGATACACCCGGGGCGCGGCCCAAATTTGACCCCAGATTCACCATTTGAACAAACTTGCTAGAGGATCCAAAAGCTGATATTAAATAAAATTAAACCTTTATCTGTTGTAGTTTCAGAGAAGATTTTTGAAGTTCTAATAGAAAATGAACCCATAAGCCAAAATAGTTTTTAAAAAGGGGAGGTGTATAACTACACCATGAGACAAACATTCTGCCAAGTTTGGCATTGGTAGTGCCAGCTGTTCTTGAGTATCACGAAGACAAGCGATTTTTAGAGATTTTTTACAAGTTTTGTTACCATGCCAACCACATGTCTTATGCGAATCTACCCAAAAGGGGAGGTGCACAACTAGACCATGCAACAATCATTCCTGCCGAGTTTTGGGTTTGTAGGGACAGCTGTTCTTGAGTTATCGGGAAGACAAGCGATTTTGAGTGATTTTTTACAACTTTTGTTGCCATGGCAACCACATTTCTTATCCGAATCTACCCTAAAGGGGAGGTGCACAACTACACCATGACACAAACATTTCTGCCGAGATTCTAATTTGTACTTCAAGCTGTTTTTGAGTTAGCACGAAGACAGGCGATTTTTAATGTTTTTTTGATATGTTTTGTTACCATGCCAACCACATTTCTTATGCGAATCTACCCAAAAGGGGAGGTGCACAGCTACACCATGACACAAACATTCCTGCCAAGTTTCGAGTTTGTAGTGCCAGCCGTTCTTGAGTTATCACAAAGACAAAGTGGACTGACATACCAACATTATTTTATATGTTTTGTTACCCTGGCAACCACATTTCTTAAGCGAATCTACCCAAAAGGGGAGGTGCACAACTACCCCATGACACAAACATTCCTGGCAAGTTTCGAGCTTGTAGTGCCAGCTGTTCTTGAGTTCTCGCAAAGACAAGAAGATTATGGACCGACCGACAGCCTGTGCAAAGCCATATGCCCCCCAAGCCTCAACACTAAATTTTTTTTCTACTGGTCGGGCTAGTAGATGCAGAACCTACTATCCCTGACCCCCGTTTCATGTGCCCTGACCAAGTTACATCTCGAAAGGGGAAATCAACACTGACAAATCGGCAAATGCGGTTGCCGTATGACAACAAAATGGAAATGAGTCTCAAATGTCGCAATATTGTTTCACATCATGTGCCCTGACCAAGTTACATCTCGAAAGGGGAAATCAACATTGACAAATCGGCAAATGCGGTTGCCATATGACAACAAAATGGAAATGAGTCTCAACTGTCGCAATATTGTTTCAAATAAAATAGGATCGACTTTAAATTGAAATGTGCAAAATATCTAGCTAGCACTCGTTACAGGCGTATATTATCGTATGCATCGATTAGATATTAAACGATGTGTCTAGACCTTTGACAATATTTTTCTGACATGTTAAAATCCACACAGTTATTTCTATCGCTGCATGGAGAATGGAAAACCCGTGTGTTATAATTCGGGAAGCCGTCGCGCATGGGCATTACGTTAGGTGAATCTATATTGTAAAAACAAACTAGAGCTTCATCGTTTTTGTGAGAGTGAAACGTATTTTACACGCAGAACTAAATAGAATTTTAAAAGAACATTTCTTATGGGTAAATGTCCCGTTCTTATTGTACACGACCGGTCGGGCATGTTCCTGGGACATTCGCAAGCCCGGACCTAGGTACAGGCAGTGAATGTCGTTCGGACGTGCCTTAGTGTCGGGGCCTGATTACCTGTATTCATAATGAACGTAAAATTTCTTTCTGTGGGTACAATCTTTGGCAGCCTCATCAGACGTTGATATTCACTCCCATCACATACGTCTTTGAATGTATCGGCCACATGTTCATGTTGGGATTGTCTATCAAATGTAAGTTTGCAGAAGGTTTCATCTGAGAAAGAAAGTTTATTATAGCTATAAATACAAATGAATTTATAACATTACTTTTCTGTAATAACACACCCATTATATTAATGTTTGCATATAACTAGTGAAATAACATTGCACGCGAGATCACATGGCATAAATCACACTCTATGATTGGTCAATTTATTTGGGTTTTAATGGCATGTCAATAATATTTCAGTTATATTACGACGACAGTTCACATATTCATGCTTCCTGGGTGATTAACCCGTACTAGGGCTAGGGAAAATGTGCCTTGTGCCTTGCCCAAGGACACTCCAACCGTGGAAAAACTGGCGCCAGCAGGATTCGAACTCAGAACTCCTAGGTGCTAATCCAATGCCTTAACCAATCGGCCACGGAGGACCCTACTATCATTGGTCAACAGATGATGCAATGCCATTGTGACAGTTTTAAATCACAATAAATGAAACAAAGCAGTTTTATTTTTTATAGAGCGACTTTTAAGATATCTTTAAGATATGTATTGACATATTATTATATATACCTTTAAAAAGTTCAGCAAGTTGCCTCTCTAGTCTCAAGTCATGAAACATCAAAGATTTTGAGTTAAGACCTCTGCAATTTGGTTTATGGCATTGACTTCCTTCTTGGAGTGATACACCACAGGTATCACAATAAAAATGTTTCACAGGTTCTTCAAACTTGATGTTCTTCTTCAAAAATTCTTTAAGACTATAAACAGAGGTTGTAAAATTGGTATCCTTTGGCACATGTGTCTGAATGAGGAAAAGTAAATCAGAAAAGGCATCTTTAGTCAGCGAGTGTTTCATGACAAACAGCATTATGCTTACATATGATGTGATATATGTATGTGATGCACCCTCATATAAAAACTTGTTTTGCTGTGCATTCTCTTTGTTTAAGTGACCATGATCATTATCTGAATCAAAGTCAAGTGTCTCTGGATCATCTTCGTTTACTTCACTTGGGCAAAACACACTGTCTTCATCACTAATAGACAAATCAATTTCATCATAACTCACAAATGTTGACAAGTCACTTGATTCAAGAATTTCTGGTTGAATGCTCGGGTTCTCACTGATACAGCTTTTGTCTGATAGATTATCCTGGCTATGCATCTCATTTGATTCTGAAATCAAGGACAAAAAAAATGAATAACAACTTTTTAACTAAACTATATGTCACAGGGTGAGAAAAATGTGCAGCCTGACAGGGACTCGAACCCGGGACCCTTCGCTTAGGGGCGAATTGCTCTACCCAACTGAGCTACCCGGCCGCCTACACACTGGCGTGGCGCAGTCGGTAGCGCGGCGGATTTGTAACCGGAGGCCCCGGGTTCAATCCTCCGTGGTGCCACTGAGTTCCGTCGGTGTGTTCTTGGGCAAGACACTTTTCCTTAGCCTCGTCCGTCGGATGGGGACGTAAACCGGGCGGTCCCGTGTATCGGTCTATCAACCGAGCACGTTAAAGAACCATAGGAATCTATTCGATAATAAGAGTAGGGCAGGTTCCCGGATTCCTATGTATCCTTCCCCTCTCTCTGGGGCGGCTCTAAATAACCTGTACTGTGTTGATGAGCCGTTAAACAACATTCAATTAATTATACACCTTTTCCCCCAATATATAGTGACTAGATTCATACCGTGACATATATATATAGGGTATCTACTGCAATACCATGCAGTACATTGAATATGCTGTTCATTAAAAGGAGAAATAAGAAGTTAGGATGGGAAATAGTCCCTTATCTGCAGCTGTGGTGAAATGTGTAAAAAACATATATGCCAACATATTATAAACTTTTTGTACTTTCAAATATTCTAAATCACTCAGAATACTGGCTTGACACATCTGCATTTCAAAAGTAAACAACCGAGCATGAACATATCTGAAATCTGGGTCACGTAAGATTTTTAATAAAATAGGCCTATATCCATTTTCCGGAGCCTGTCGAAAGCACACTTTGAACTCTAAAAGTTCAGAAACACGAATGTTTAATAGATTTTGTAAACATGATATCAATACATACTATCCCATCTTTCTTCTTACCTTCATCACTTGATGTGTATGATTTCTTTTGGACTGATGTTGATGGTAAAACATTTTGGAAATCAAGCGCCTTCCTTTGTTTACGTTTTCCGTGGAAAAGAGAACGTGTGTATCTCCTCTTCGCTGGTGTAAAAAAGTTGGCTTCTTCATCAGACGTACATAAACTTGAAGAGGACATGTTCACAAGTGACCATCAATGGTTTAGTAAGATTTGTTTTTCATTATTTGACAAGAAATTGTCTCTGAACATTGTTTAATTTGAACTACCCCGGAAATAGGTGAGCCCGGAAATACGTTTAAATTGCGTAGTCTGGTACCCTGCTCTATCGTGTATTTACTGAAGAAAGCCGGGTTCAAAAGAAAATAAAACGAAAAAGTTTACTTTTAATTTTAATTTTAATTAGAAACAGACGCAAATAAAATAAATTTTAATATATGAAATGTAAAAAATATTTGCGGGGAAAGTTTTGTATAAGTCGGAGATTATTTCATGTTATCTTCAAGCCAATGAAATGCTTTCGTTTTTGACTGGAACCACGGTACCAAAATTTCTGCGACTGGAATCGCAGATTTGAGATTGGAACATTGTGGCAGTCTAAACACTATCGTTTTGGCGCAATTTCCGGAAATAAAGCAGTTTGGACCTCGCAGAAGACTTTTCAACGATTACGATGTCGGCAAATAAATATTTTGGTCTTTTTATATGGATAAACGATAATCCAGTGACAGGAAATGTTTCAAATTTAACAAACATAGTGGAACCCAGAAAACCTATGGCAGATTATAAAGAAAAGGACGTAGTGAAAGCAAGATGTAAAGGCTACGGGATACAGACGGGCGTCCTTGGGAGAATAACAGGTATGAATGAAATGATTTTGTTCTCTGTAAACTATTTTGTATACTCTATTCATTCTTCGATGCTATATATTTTGATATTTATACATATTTTTTCTCCAATTTTGGTAAATAATCTGTCGTACAAGACGAGGGGTGGGTGGGGTATTATATCTCATTGGTCATGCCTTCCTTGCGGTTAATGCACTTTACAATAACGTACAACATTTTATGAACATGGAAACTATCCCAACCGCAGTTCTACTACAGTATGTAAACATACATGAAAGGAGCCATTGGTTGATTTATTCTTGAAAATGCTACATATTAGTTAATTATTCAGGTAACATCTACTTTAGCAGCCGCCAAAATTATCAATTTTATTTTTATTATAATGATAATTTAAGTCGTCAATAAATATTATGCAGTGTGTTGGGGCAGGCAGGAGCCCCCATGTAAGAAATAAACTTAAATAGGCAGTGCCACGCCCATGAGAGTACACCACATGCTTTATACTGTAAAATGTTGGGGACCGCTAAAGTAGATGTGTTCCAATTATTAAACATGATATATATAAATATGATAAATCAATTTTAACATAATATTACATGTAATTTTTTTTATAATTATTTCCAGACGAATCTGGAAAGAAGGCCTTAGATGACATTCTTAATGGGAATGAATTCAAATAGATGGTTAAAGATTGGCAGGCTTCAGTGATTCAGACAGGTCCGGGACAAGATGAAAAAGTGGATGAACCTTTATACAGGAAATGACAGAAAATAGGTATATTATATATCCATGATTTTTTTAATAATTCGATCTATAACGTGATTTATAAAGGACTTGCGGTGATCTAGTGGTTAGCATGCTTGCTTAAAGACCCAGACGTCCCTAGTTCGATAAGTGGATGGGTTACTTTCAGATCTTGAGCTTTTCAAATGCATTCGCACAGTGTCTTATTCAGGCAAGATATAAGGCAAGGTACTGTGAAAGCATGCAATCCTTCGGAGGGGATTTAACCCATTACCCCATATGGAAATTTGTGACAGGTCCAAATTGAAAGCATCAGCAGACGATAATAGTAAAATGTGGATACTCATGGAATAAAGGGTCAAAACAGTTGGTCTGGTGTACAGGAATAGTCATACCCAGTTCACGGAAAATATTTCATTGAACTTCTATATATGTTTATATAATCAGTGATTCAAATGAAATAAAACCATGTACCGGTACATGGAATGATAAGAATTCAGATTGATAATAACTGGAGGAAAACTGTTGAAAGCAACACTGAACAGTGCGATCAAACACGTATGTATGATGAAAACAATAATTATATTGTTACCAATTTGTAAACTGTTTCTGTATCAATATTGTACCTACAATAATTCTTTTTGTATAGAAAGCGCAAGCATTCACCAACAGTGCTACCCCCAATGCCATCTGACGATGTTAATACAGAAATAGATGATGTGGAGATGATAGATGATTTGGGTATGTACAAAATACTAGAAATGGTAATTAATGCTTATAGAGTGGTTGGGACGGAGATAAGTTAGTAACTTTGTTTAAGAAATTGTAATACACATAGAGGAAACTTTCGGAAATCTTCTTGTCAAGAACTACATGTCTGATTTTAAAATTATTTCACACATGTTCCCTAGGTAACCTTGATCCCTCTACCAAATTGTGATTTGACAAAAAAAACATGGCCACCATAGAACAGACTGGTTTTCAATATAATTATGGCCATCTATACTCTTAAAATCTTTTTGTCAGAAACCATTGGTCTGATTTTGAAATAATTTCACACAAATGTTCCTTGAATGACCTACTGTATTTTTTTTTTGAAATTCAATCAATCAAAAAATATGGCCACAATGGGCATTGACTGTGTGGCTTGTTTTCACTATATGACTATAGGGAAACTTTATAAATTATTTTTTTGCGTTTAGCTGACATTGTTAAAGTAGTGTTTATAGACTCTCAATGTGCAAGACATTTATTAACATCATATACATTATAACTTTATCAGTTTAAAAGAAAAGAAGTTTTCAATGTAGAATATAGTGGCATTTTGAAAAAGCTATAATACAAGTATGTTTCTTGCTTAAAGTCTAGCTATCATCAAGTTATCCGTTATTGGTGTTTCATTTACAGAAATTGAGAAGAATGTACCAAAGAAGAAATCTGCAAAGAAAAATATTCCAGATGAGGTATTGTTTTATAACCTTTCGAACTCAACTGAGCACATAGTGCAACTGAGTGTTTTGACTATAAAAGCGATGAGATGACGAGTCATATAATTCTGTATAATTCTTGTTTGATACCTTGTTTCAATCGATTATACAAATAATGTGATCCGTTAAAATCAGATGAGCGATACAGGACCATCATGGTCCCCTTGTTTAGCTTAAGATGAGCGATTTGTGATTGACTGTTGTCCATCCGCCGTACACAAACACACGCACAATATAAATAGGAACCATATTTATATTGCCTAGTAATGAATTTCGGTTATTTGTTAAATCATGAGAATAAATTGCGGTACAGTACTGAAACTCAGGAAAGCAATTTGCAGAGCGGTTTCGGTGCATTCCATGACTAGATTGGAAACAGCACACAAAAAAAAGAAGCCATTGCTCATGCAAGCTATGACTTCCTTTTCCGCAATATTTTCAAAAGCTTTTTGACTGGCATATTCGGTTCTTTGAAAGTTTGGACCCGATTTGCCTTCATTTACATTGCGGTTACAGAAAATTTGTTTTGTTTCTACAATATTTGTGTTGGTTTTGTAGGCTCAAGCTGCCAAACAGGAAGCTGCTAAGCTTAAACGACAAAAAGTAAAAGTGATGGCAGAAGCATCATCGGTAATGTCTTTGGATGTACTCCATGCTGATAGCATTACAGCAGAGGCAAGTCAAGTTTCTCTGAGTTATATATATATAGATATTATGTGTTAGAAACCATTATATTCCTCAAACATTTACTCTACTTTTCATAGATTTAAATTATTTTTACCTCAATGGTAAATCAAGTTCTTAGAAAGTAGACGAGTCACGCTCTAGGTTTTCCTGGGTAGAACCAGTACAAAGCGCTCACTGCATGCACATAAAGTGTAATCTTTCTTACATTTTACAGATATTTCTTATTTGTCACACACGGGTCCGGTCCTCCGTGGTTAAGGCATCAGGCTAGCAGCCGGGAGTCCCAAGTTTGAATCCCGCTGGCGCCGGTCAAGTCACGGTTGGAGTGTCCATGGGCAAGGCACATTTTCCCTAGTACTGGTTAATCACTCAGGAAGCATGAATAAGTGACTGTCGCCGTAATATAACTCAAATATTGTAGACATGGCGTGAAACCATATAAATAAATAATCTTATTTGTCATAGCAACATAAATTAAAGCAAAGCACAGTTTGAATATGTTAATTATGTTATTTTTTTCAGAGAAATCAAACAGCTATTGACATAGCTACTATAAAAGCGGACCTGAAAACTGTGGCTGATAATCAGGAAAAGCTTATTGCACTTATTGAGCCATTGTTGGAGTCCGTTCAGTGCAATCAATGCCTAAAGTCCATGTATAAGGTAACTAATACATGTTTGAATCAATATGCATGATGTAATTTACAAAGAGCAGAATGCTGTTTCATCTTTTGCAAACATTCTATGCATAATTCAGATATATAGTAGATCGGCACATGATCCTGATGCAGGTGCTTAGTTAAGAATATACATGACAATAAGACCTGAACATGCCCAAATAATTATGCTACATATATCTTGTACCATTATTTTCCCTCCAAAATTACTTTATTATTGAATAGTGATCAAAGTTTATGAAGAGCAACAATCTTTGGACTAAACTCATAAGACTTATATAATTATTGTTATTAAAAAAAAAATCCATATTAAATTAACCCATTCCCTGATATGTTTTTATAGATTTCCAAATTGAAAGCATCTCCAGATTATTTTGGAAATGTGAATGAATGAAAGTATAGTTGTAAGACCAAATACCAAACATTGTGGGAAAAGGAGAAATTACTTTTTTACAAGTAATCCTTTCCCTTAATGTTTTCAAAAGTTGTCTGCTGCAAACATGTCAAAGGTTGCCTGTATCTGGAAAAAGGTTAAAACATACAAAAAACTTTTGTAATGTGTCTATATAACTTGCTTTTTCTAGGGTAACAAAAGGTACATTTGACCAAATACAAAACATTGTGGGAAAAGGAGAAATTGCTTATTTGTTACAAGCAATTTCTCCATTTCCCTTAATGTTTTAAAATTCGTCTGCTGCAAACACATCAAAAGTCATCTGTATCTGGGAAAGGTTTGAAACATACCAAATTCTTTTGTATTTTGTCTATATATATTTAACTTCCTTTTTCTATAGGGTATCAAAAGGTCTTCATTAAAGAGCAAGTCCCAGTCTCCATCACAGTCAGTCTCACAGTCGGTGCTCCAGTCTCCATCACAGGCGGTGTCGCGGGCTCCATTACAGTCAGTGTCGCAGACTCCAACACAGTCGATTTCCCGGGCTCCATTACAGTCAGTGTCGCAGACTCCAACACAGTCGATGTCCAGGGCTCCATTACAGTCAGTGTCGCAGACTCCAACACAGTCGATGTCCAGGGCTCCATTACAGTCTGTGTCACAGTCTCCATCACAGGCCGAGGCTGTGTCCCGGGCACCATTACAGTCGGTGTTGCAAGCTCCATTACCTTCCCAATCTCCATTACAGTCGGTGTCCAAGTCTCCGTCACAGTCGCTTGGAAAAGTGTTTGACATGAGTATACTGGAGGAAAATGATGTTGGAGGTAATCTGGTTAACAACTTTTAACTATAAAGATTAGATAAAGAAAATATGTAAACCCAATTATGAAATTTTTACATTGTAAAAGGTAGTGATTAACTATAATCAGTAAACAACCGTGAGCTATTGACTATACATATATATATATATTATTGGGTGAAGTGAACTTTGGTCTTAATGCCTCTGCGTAAAGAGTCATCCTGGACAGTCCGCACAGGCCAACCGGATCAACACTTCCCGCCTCTTGAGTATTTTCTGTTTCAAGAACGCAGCGGTCTTAAGACTCCTTTTCCAAAGATGCAGCTTATTCAGTAATGAAACTTAGGAAAGCGACCTCTGAACTGAACCATAACCGGTATATATGCACCGAGATCACAAAATAAACGCAAAACGGTTTCAAACTAAAACTACCAAAGAACCGAAAATTTAAGTAAATAAGCTTTTGACAACATTGTGGAAAAAGAAGCTTCTTTTTCACAATGTTTTCCAGTCTAGTTATGTATATATGGAATGCAGGGAACCGGAAATGTTGCTTTCCGGAGATTCAGTACGGTATACATATAATGCCTCGTCATATTTGTATATGTTTTCTTTTTCATTTTTAGCAGAAGAAGGAAACGAACTGCCTCCTATAGAAAATCCTGACGGTATGTTACTTAATTCTTTAGGGAAGGAAAATGTTATTGGCATAATGTACTTAATGAGAAATTAAGTGCTAAAAGTAATATTAAAATTATAATCGGATTTAATGCTGTTTGTTTCAGAAACAGAATTTCATTTTATATACATGTTGTATCATGGTGGTCAGTGCACCTATCCATGTGTTCCTGACAATTTCTCACCAGTACAACACACAAGATTCTTCCCAAGCCACTGACAGCTTTCTCACATGAATCCAGATGAGAGATTTCATCAAACGTAGGAAAGAATAGTGGCTGAGCCGCGGTTCCAACCCATGACCTCTTTACTCAAAGTCTGCGATGCGCTATCCGGGCTCGGCTTTATACATGAAAATGGGGAGCTCTAATTAAATTTTAATTAATACAAAACTTGTATTGAAAAGTGATCTGTGAAAGTCTGAATATAGATAGGTTATGAATTGATTGAAATTTACGACAAACTGAACAAGGTGTTTAAGAAAACACAGAATAATAATTAAAATCTTCAGCATTTGAATATCAAGACAAGATCTATATCCAATGTGATTCTTAGAAATGTGTGTTGATTGTTTATATATACTATAGGTATAATGATAATTAACTTCTTCTATCAATTTTATTTAAGACATGGCAAATTATCATTTCTAGATTTGGTATACCTTGGAGAGACTGGATATGGGGTGAAGATGCGGAAAAATTATTTCGACCGTTGTATTGAGCAAAGCGGAACCCCAGAAAAATTGGGTCTGAATTTGTTGGAATTCCTGGTGTCTGTGGAAGACTGTCAAAATATGACGGTGTACGGACAAGGCAAGCAGAAGAAGATGCCCAAGAACATTAGAAGGGCCATTAGAAGTAAGAATAATGAAATCTTGTTTGTTTGTATGGGTAATCGTCTACAAAATAGGCATATCTTTCAAAAGAGTGTTACTTTATCATCAGAAAGGGCTTGGAGAGACGAAAAGAATTATACCAAAATCTCAATAATGACAAAATATGACTTACTGCACTTATTAAGCCGTTGATTTGTAAAATACTGTTTAAAATTTATTAAATAGAATAAAATGAATCACTAAATTAGAAATAACATTTTAATGCAACATTACCACAACCCTCCACTTGCCAAACAGCAGCAAATTTATGTAGGTAAAGCCATTTTATGATAGCTATAGCCACAAGGTAATTTTAATTGGGGAATTAATATGAGCATCGTCACGAGAAAACCACGCTTAAAGCACCTGGTAAAGTATTGACCCGGATTAGTTTAATCTGGGTCGATACTTTCCATCTCTGTGGGATAGGTATGTAGAGTAATTCTTCTTGAAACAGAATGCGGACAGTTTCAAACCAGATTAGCCTGTTCGGATTGCACGTCGATACTTAACGTAGATGCAATAAGTCTGTTTTTCTCATGTTCTCTAGATCATGTATGTATCATGTTGTTGTTTTTTTTATCAATTTTAGGCCAGATATTCGCCCGATTTATGAAGGATAAGACAGAGGAAGAGAAGACAAAGTTTTGGATGGACAAAATTGTTTATAAATTAAACGACAAAATTCGAGGAATTAGAAATGGAAAATACAATTCAACAAAATAATCAAATGTGGACAATTTGTTTGTGTATATATATATGTTAAAAGGAATGTGTCTATGGAGTTTGTGTATATATATATGTTAAAAGGAATGTGTCTATGGAGTTTGTGTAATGTTATATTTCAATACATTCTGGCGGGATCCCGGTTGTATTCTGGCGGGATTCCGATGTACTCTGGCGGGATCCCGACTGTATTCTGTAGAATTCCGGCGGGATCCCGAAAAATTCCCAGTCGGGATTCTGCCGGGATCCCACAAGAATCCCGGCCGGGAATCCCGCATTTTTATCCCGCCGGGATTCTGATGGGATCCCGGTCGGGATCCCAGTGGAATCCCGGTGGGATTCCCGGCTGTATTTTTACTTGGGATGTTACATGTACATATTGCATGTGCTCGTTATTTAAAACTTAAAACACTAAGTGTGATATAATAGTGAGAACCGACGTCTGCTTTTATGTTATATATCATACTAAAGTAAATAACATGTTATGTTAGCATACCATATCCATTACTAATACAACAATTTAACGTTATGTTTTTTGTTGTGGAAAGTTGATAATATACATTTTTATGCACTTATTATTATGTTATATACATGTACCACATAAAAAAGCAATCTCATATCATATCACTTAAATGAATCACGTTCTGACTTTATGCTTTATTATTGTAGAAAAGTGATAATATATGCTTTAGTTTGCAATGCAAAACTAGCGGAATATTTTTTCTATAATCTGATTCATTTAAACAACCAATATTGTGTTATATCAATTCATAAATTGAGCATACGTGTTTTTCAAACATATGATAATCAGTTATGGACTACAGCATATCTATTTTCTTTTACCGCGAGATACAACTATGTAGCTCTGCACCGTTGGAACATGTTTTTATCGGTTGATTGACATGTCCACGTTTTACTGTTATTGGCGGGCTTTTCAACAATTGAAAAGCATGGACGACAGATTTATACAGATACTGTCCAAAAGTTTTACACTGTTTATTTTTGTTTTTTAAAAACTGAAGTAGATAATTGTGTGTTGTGTTAATTTTCATAAACAGTTAACAAGAGAAAGTTAGTTTTATGGATTCATTCCTTATGGCCAAGCAAGGTCAATCCAGTGCTGATATTCTTCAAACAGAAGCACATGCTTATTTCCCATTTTGTTTATATAAGTTAGCCGTCCATTATACGACCAAGCGTTTTCGATTTCATCAGGGAGTTTTTTCCGAAGGCATCCTAGAACTAGCTGGTTTGTGTAAGTTAGGTCCTCGTTGACGTAAATGCCGCTTCCTTTAAATACTTTTTTTTCTCTCATGATGTAGTCTCTCGTCATACGTGATACGAACTTCACAATTATCTGCCTCGTTCCATTTTTGGGTTTACCCAATCTGTGTGCCACATCGATGTCCCTCTTGTGCAGGTTGAGGCCTTCTATTTTGCTGTTAAGCGTTTTTATAACTATTTCTGTAGTGTTTTCGGCGCTTTCATTTCCTTCCACACTAATACCGCTAATTCTTACATTATTTCTTCGACCATACTGTTCTAACTCATTTATTTGCCCTTGTGCTCTTTCGTTTGCCTTCTTTGTCTCATTTCTGATGATTTCGTTTTCATGACCCTGTGTTTTTACTTCACTTTCGAGATCCTTTATCTTTTTTCTCAAATTTTCATTTTCTTCTTCCTTTTCAAAAAGCTTTCCTTCTAATATTTCAATACGATGAAACACGGACTCGAGAAGTTCAGTTTTCATTTGTTTTAGTGTGCTTTTAATCATTTCCTTCAGACTACTGTCGTTTTTAGTTAACATATTTGACATTTTGTTATTTATCTCTTGGAGTTGTTTGCTCAAGGATACAGTACTCTCATCGTCTACTGACTTTAAACTAGTGTCTTCTAATATTTCACCCATGTGTTTTGCCTTTTTTGCTTTCTTCTTTTTTTCTGCCTTAGAGATGGTCTCACTTTCTGTGCTCGTGTCAAGCTCACTGACGCTTGATGTTTCTGACCTCTTTCTCTTACTTTCACTGTCCGTTTCCATATTTATATTGGAAGTATCAGACATTACTTTTGATTCACCCTGTATCTGTAAAATATTTTACCGTGACCTGTTTTAGTGTACCTCTTTTCTAATGGATATCAATCAGTGTAAAAGCGCCCTATATATGTCTACATAAATCACAATATACGTGTTTATTGTCTCTGTACATTTGACCCTTTGATTTGATTCTCACATGTTCAAATATCTCCAAAAGTGATTGGATGGTATATTGCATATATAGAAAGTACGCCGAAACGGATGGCGATATATAAACAGGTAATGCATTGCATGCTGGTACATATATATTGATGGTATATTTCATATATAGGAAGACGGCCGAAACGGATGGCCACCTATAAGCAGGTGATACATTGC
This sequence comes from Cyrtodaria siliqua, assembly GCA_037043455.1. Taxonomy (NCBI): domain Eukaryota; kingdom Metazoa; phylum Mollusca; class Bivalvia; order Adapedonta; family Hiatellidae; genus Cyrtodaria; species Cyrtodaria siliqua. The sequence continues at coordinate 54,858 of JAWPHD010012850.1, forward strand.
ATAATGGATGGTATATCGCATGTATAGGAAGTACGCCGAAACAGATGGCCACATATTTAACAGATAATGTATGGTGCTGAGGTCCATATGCAAGTTTATGGACTGGGCAGTCAGACCTAGAATGTTATATGGACCAAAGCGAAGCTAGGTCCGACTGCCCAGTCCATAAACTTCATATGGACCGAAGCATCATACATTATTTGTTATATTATACTGAATCTGACCAACAAATTAAATCAATATGTTTTATGATTTATTTTGACGTCGTTTTTTCCACACGTCCGTTAATTTAACTATCGGACCGGGCGCCCGGTCAATATGCAACTTTATGGACCGGATGACGTCACATTAAACAAAGAGTAGAATATGCATATGAGGTGTAATATGAACAGGTAAGGCCAAATAAAATTATACCTGAGTTTACTGTAACCCGACCGACCCTCTGAAAACACCCCCGACTCCTTTTTATTTTATTGAAAAAAAAAAGAAAAAAAAATGTTGAAAAAATAATAATGTTCATGAGATCACGGGGGAATTTTCAATTTCGCGGTGCGGTTTTGAAAGGGTATGAATTTCACGGTATACTGTGCACAGGACTGGTATAAAACAGTCAAAATGGCGTGTATAGGAAGTACGCCGAAACAGATGGCCACATATAAACAGGTGATAGTGCATGACGGATGGTATATTGCATGTATAGGAAGTACGCCGAAACGGATGGCCACATATAAACAGGTAATATAGTGCATGCTGAATGGTATATTGCATGTATAGGAAGTACGCCGAAACGGATGGCCACATATAAACAGGTAATATAGTGCATGATGGATGGTATATTGCATATATAGGAAGTACGCCGAAACGGATGGCCACATATAAACAGGTAATATAGTGCAGGATGGATGGTATATTGCATGTATAAAAGTACGCCGAAACGGATGGCCACATATAAACAGGTAATGCATTGCATGCAGGATGGTATATTGCATGTATAGGAAGTACGCCGAAACGGATGGCCACATATAAACAGGTAATATAGTGCATGATGGATGGTATATTGCATGTATAGGAAGTAAGCCGAAATGAATGGCCACATACGCCGAAACGGATGGCCACATAATATAAACAGGTGATACACTGCATGATGGATGGTATATTGCATGTATAGGAAGTAAGCCAAAATGGATGGCCACATACGCCGAAAGGGATGGCCACATAATATAAACAGGTGATACACTGCATGATGGATGGTATATTGCATGTATAGGAAGTACGCCGAAACGGATGGCCACATACGCCGAAACGGATGGCCACATAATATAAACAGGTGATACACTGCATGATGGATGATATATAGCATATACAGAAAGTAAGCCGAAATGGATGGCCACATACGCCGAAACGGATGGCCACATAATATAAACAGGTGATACACTGCATGATGGATGGTATATTGCATGTATAGGAAGTACGCCGAAACGGATGGCCACATCGTCCCATCAACGCAATAACTCCGTAAGTGCACTTTGGTAAATTGTTCAGGAGAGACAAAAAACTGTTTTTTTCCTTAACAATGGTACATATAAAGACACTGCCTTAGATTTAAGTGTAATATACCTTTACTATGGTCATTCTTTTATGATATTTAAATTAAAACTATTTTTAAATGAGTTAATGATAATAATTAAATCATAGTGACTTTGTGCGCTGAAAAGTTCAACGCAACAACTCCGTAAGTGCACTTACGGACTCCGTAAGTGCACTTACGGAGTTGTTGCACTGAAAAAAGTCAACGCAACAACTGCATTTTGCTAAGTTTAATAGTCTTAAATGCTGTTTGTGAATAATTGTGCTGGATATTATTATTAATACCTAACTTGCATTTGTAGTTGCTTATGATTTAAGTCTATACAGCTTAACCTATAAATAGTTCAGCCATAAAATTTAAAAAAATTGGATTCAGACCTAAAATGTATGGCCATGTCGTAAAAAATGCTAAAAAAATCACAGTTTATTTAATGGCAATTCTATATTGTAAGGGTAGTACATACAAAACTGATTCATGGCTTTTTCCAGGTGTTTTAGGAAAAAGGACCCTTGTAAATGACCAAACTGGGATTCTTTTCTTCGATAAAATGGCCAATAGGGAATTGTTTACGTCAACATCTTGTAAGTTGCGATGAGGTAATAGCCTAATAGGTACAGTTAGGAACACTATTACATCAATAACATACTACTTATGTTGATTAGTATGTAACATAAAGGATGTATCAGTACATTACATGTACAAAATACACTAATTTGCATTGGGAACGGGTCCTAGAAAAAGGCCTGTGAATCCATGTTATTGCAAGATATTGTACTATGCCATGTAACTTGATAATCAGATATTGGCAATTATAACATCTAAAGGGGCTGGTCAATAATGAATAATCATTTTAACTCCTTATTAAACATGTAATTTTTGCATTCACTTGATACTTTCTGAAGGGAAAAAACTTCCACTTTCAAGCAGACTTCATTTTTCAAGTAGGATGAGCTACTGCCCACATGGAATTTGCAATTCACTACCAGCGTTTAAAATATAAAAAAAAGTATAAATGCTGAGAATTTGTATATCAGTTCTTAATTAAGCAATATTTCAGAAGGATTAGTATTGGCATTGCAATCACTTCACTCATAGAAGTATTTTCTTTTCTTCTGAAAAATGTATTCACATTTCACTCAAGAAAGGTTTTCTATAAGGTTAATCTGACACAGTTCAGCATATTTATATGATTTTATAGCATGGCACCCATAACAGCTTGTACAAACTGATAAAAGTAATAGATAGAGTATGGTGTCATTGAGTTGGTTAATTTAAACATCGAGATGGGTATAGCCCATCAAGGTGTTTAAATTAACCAATGAGATGAAACCATACTCTATTTGTTTTGTAGCATGTCCATTTCAGCTCCCTGCCATACTCTAACTTCCAATAACTGGTAGTTGCGACACATTAATTTTATACATTTTTAAAAGTCATGATACACAATTGGAATAATCTTTTTGGTACAAAGTTTACAGAAATTGGTGGGGTATCTTTCCATCACATAACTTGCGATGTGAGAGTATTATAAAACCATGACAAAAATATCATAATACAGTTTGAGTGTAATAAACATGAAAAATAAATAAGGTCAAATCATCACATTTTGGCCTTTTCTGTTCAGGTCAGTGTACAGATTTCCGAAACTGGTAATTCCGGGGTTACGGAAATCAGTGAAGCAGTTCTGACTGTTTAGAGTGTTACAGAGAAGACTAAAGCAGCTACATTTATAAATGTGTATTTCATGTGGCATTTTTGGAGTATGTGGTAAATAGAATCTCGCTTTCATACCTATTTATTACTGAATTTACTGAATTTACTAAACTTATTGGATGCAATTTTATCCATTTTGTTTAATAAATTTAATATTAGAATGGCACTCTTTTATTTATGGCATCAAACTTACTGTTAGGGAATACCATCATGGTCTTACTTGATGGTCATCATGTCAGTTGGATCAATTGTCCAAGTTTCTAGGGAATGTCCATTTCATGTTAATGCCATCAGTAACAATGTCTACTGAAGTCAGTTCATTGCCAACTGAGTAACATTATAGGTTTTATTACATGATTTGCTTGTTTGTTTGTGTGGTGCACATGTTTTATATCATTTATATAAGACGGTCAGTTTTATTTTTTGGTGGTGGAAGCAGACCACCCACTTTACTGGGTAGAACCAGCACTATACACCTCCCGCCATCCATAAGAATTGACTTTTCCTCACTAACATACATGATTCGGGAAGCTTCTATGACCAAGTCCACTGAGCAGTTTGTATTGTTGGTTGCACATTCAATGGTGGAATGAACATATTACTCTGTTATACACGTTAATCTGAACTGAAAAGTTAGGTTCAACTTATTTATTTTACATTGATTGTAACAAAAGCTCTATGAACTTATTTGAATCACTCTTTATGTCTTTCTGGGTAGAACCAGTACTAAGCAAATGCAGATAAAGTGTCTTGCTAAGGGACACAACACATAATTATGGTTATGGCAGGAATCGAACCCATGACTTTTCGGTCAAGGGTTCAATGCTCTACCACTAGACCACAGCGCTCCATAAAACAGTTAAAAGAGTACAGTGTAAAGTCCTTATTTTGGTAGCAGCCATTGCTTCCAAAAGCATATAAACACCTCAGGATTCCCTTTTTGCAATTAATTCATTCCAAATATATGAAAAGCCATCACCTGACCCAATAGAGTAAATGGTTAAGTTAAAGTTGCTTAACTTGGGTGCAGAGTATAAACTTGATGCATAGCATCATGGGGTCAATTGTTGCAGGTCAAAACAAATACTAATATGACTTGTCTTAATGTCTGAGTAATTGGTTTATCAATAATAAATAATTTGACCTCAAGGTCTTAAGTATATTTTCACAATCAAGCATAGTCCTCACCATCACCTGTACACAGTTTGATGCCACTGAACCAATTTAAATTACAATTTGTTTGTAACAGGATTAATTATATTACACAGACACAAAAAACACATGCACATTTCCTTTCTATGAAATTTGATAGCATACAGGTAGTTCATTTCTATGAAGTAGATATTAAAAAACACTGGTAATTATTTTCTGTTATCATACCTACCTCAAGTAAAATTGTTAAATTCGTCTCTGAAACATTTCCCCTATTACCTGCTACACATTATATGCACACAAATGAATCAAAAAGTCTTAAGCACAATGTTGAACATGCTGAATTTCCATAGACGGACCATGAAACACTTTCAATTATTGCCCGCTAAATACACTGTTACATGCACACAAATGATGAGCGCTCGTTTAGAAAAACTCAATGTATACATATAAAATTATAATCTTTGCTTTTACTGTTGATTAAAGTGTAAAAACAATCTTTGTAATGTTTTATTTTAAAAGAATGTTTATTTTACAAGAATATTCAGCAGAACCAATTTTTTTTGAAATTTATTTTTCAGTATAATAAAATAAATATTACATTCCTGTGAGATTGAGTGAATATTCTATTATTCAATAAGGATAAAACCAATATCCAGTATAGTATTCTATTACTAAAGATAAAACACAGGCAATCATATTTATATTGATAAAAACAAAATGACAAATATTTTTGTCAATTTCTAATTAACAGTTCCGTTGTAAAGATGTAAATTGCTCAAATATAACTTAATCTTAATAATCACACTAAAATTTAATATTCTTTCTTCTTAATCTATGGTTTTAGAGCTCAATATCAACCTGTGTTGATCAGTGATTTAAGTTTTATTTTGGGGGAAAATTGTAAAATGTTTCCTTTTTTGTATGAATAATATATATTTTATAAGCTACATAATAAATTAAAAACATTATGACATCATATTAATTTAGTGACATCACTGTCTTGTCACAAGTCATGATACTCAGATTAATTGAATGCAATAACTCAGTAAGTGCATTTACAGAGTTATTGTTAGTGCACTTACAGAGTTTTTGCATTGAAACATTCAATGCAACAACTCCGTAAGTGAAATTATTGAGTTGTTGCATTGAACTTTTTCATGACTGCAGATATTGAGTTGTGCTTCTAATGAAATAAAATCCCGAAAAGTGCCAAATCAACTCTAATCTTTTGATAGAACATGTATCTCAATGTGAGAGACCCATTTATGCAAAAAAGTGATTTTCTGAAAACGTGTCGCTTACGGAGTTATTGCGTTGATGGGACGACATACGCCGAAACGGATGGCCACATAATATAAGCAGGTGATACACTGCATGATGGATGATATATAGCATATATAGGAAGTAAGCCGAAATGGATGGCCACATACGCCGAAACGGATGGCCACATAATATAAACAGGTGATACACTGCATGATGGATGGTATATTGCATGTATAGGAAGTACGCCGAAACGGATGGCCAAATACGCCGAAACGGATGGCCACATATAAACAGGTAATGCATTGCATGCTGGTACACATATATTGATGGTACCGACGGATATTTCATATATAGGAAGTACGCCGAAATGGATGGCCGCTTATAAACAGGTGATACACTGCATGCTAGATGGTACATTGCATATGTAGGAAGTACGCCTAAATGGATGGCCACTTATAAACAGGTGATACACTGCATGCTGGATGGTATATTGCATATATAGGAAGTACGCCGAAACGGATGGCTACATATAAACAGGTAATGCATTGCATGCTGGTACAGATATATTGATGGTACCGACGGATATTTCATATATAGGAAGTACGCCGAAACGGATGGCCACTTATAAACAGGTGATACACTGCATGCTGGATGGTATATAGCATATATAGGAAGTACGCCGAAACGGATGGCCACATATAAACAGGTAATGCATTGCATGCTGGTACAGATATATTGATGGTACCGACGGATATTTCATATATAGGAAGTACGCCGAAATGTATGGCCACTTATAAACAGGTGATATACTGCATGCTGGATGGTATATTGCATATATAGGAAGTACGCCAAACGGATGGCCAAATACGCCGAAACGGATGGCCACATATAATCAGGTAATGGTGGATGTAAACATGCTGGATGGTATATTGCATATATAGGAAGTACGCCAAAACGGATGGCCACATACGCCGAAACGGATGGCCACATATAAACAGGTAATGCATTGCATGCTGGTACACATATATTGATGGTACTGACGGATATGTCATATATAGGAAGTACGCCGAAACGGATGGCCATATACACCGAAACGGATGGCCACATATAAACAGGTAATGCATGCATGCTGGTACACATATATTGATGGTACCGACGGATATTTCATATATAGGAAGTACGCCGAAATGGATGGCCGCTTATAAACAGGTGATACACTGCATGCTAGATGGTACATTGCATATATAGGAAGTACGCCTAAACGGATGGCCACTTATAAACAGGTGATACACTGCATGCTGGATGGTATATAGCATATATAGGAAGTACGCCGAAACGGATGGCCACATATAAACAGGTAATGCATTGCATGCTGGTACAGATATATTGATGGTACCGACGGATATTTCATATATAGGAAGTACGCCGAAATGTATGGCCACTTATAAACAGGTGATATACTGCATGCTGGATGGTATATTGCATATATAGGAAGTACGCCAAACGGATGGCCAAATACGCCGAAACGGATGGCCACATATAATCAGGTAATGGTGGATGTAAACATGCTGGATGGTATATTGCATATATAGGAAGTACGCCAAAACGGATGGCCACATACGCCGAAACGGATGGCCACATATAAACAGGTAATGCATTGCATGCTGGTACACATATATTGATGGTACTGACGGATATGTCATATATAGGAAGTACGCCGAAACGGATGGCCATATACACCGAAACGGATGGCCACATATAAACAGGTAATGCATGCATGCTGGTACACATATATTGATGGTACCGACGGATATTTCATATATAGGAAGTACGCCGAAATGGATGGCCGCTTATAAACAGGTGATACACTGCATGCTAGATGGTACATTGCATATATAGGAAGTACGCCTAAATGGATGGCCACTTATAAACAGGAGATACACTGCATGCTAGATGGTACATTGCATACATAGGAAGTACGCCTAAACGGATGGCCACTTATAAACAGGTGATACACTGCATGCTAGATGGTACACTGCATATGTAGGAAGTACGCCGAAACGGATGGCCACATATAAACAGGTGATACACTGCATGCTAGATGGTGCATTGCATATGTAGGAAGTATGCCTAAATGGATGGCCACTTATAAACAGGTGATACACTGCATGCTGGATGGTATATTGCATATATAGGAAGTACGCCGAAACGGATGGCCACATATAAACAGGTGATACACTGCATGCTAGATGGTGCATTGCATATGTAGGAAGTATGCCTAAATGGATGGCCACTTATAAACAGGTGATACACTGCATGCTGAATGGTATATTGCATATATAGAAAGTACGCCGAAACGGATGGCCACATACGCCGAAACGGATGGCCACATATAAACAGGTAATGCACTGCAAGCTGGATGGTATATTGCATATACAGGAAGTACGCCAAAACGGATGGCCACATACAAACAGGTAATGCATGCAGGAGGATGGAATATTGCATATATATAGGAAGTACGTCGAAACGGATGGCCACATATAAACAGGTAATGCATTGCATGCTGAATGGTATATTGCATATATATGTAGGATGCCGAAACGTATGGTCACATATAAACAGGTGACACACTGTATGCTGGATGGTATATTGCATATTTAGGAAATACGCATAAATGGATGGCCACTTCAGGGCTCGAAATTAGCACTAGTCCTGTAGCCCGAGGCTAGCAAAAATGCTGCCGGGCTAGCAAAAATGCTGCCGGGCTAGCAAAGTATGTGTCTGGGTAGTCCCGATGGGCTAGTAACAAAAATTATTCAAATAAGAAATAAATTATAAATCGATAGATTATGTAGTGACAGCACTGTCTAACCTAACAGGTCTTTAAAAGCCTGATATTTCCAAAGTTTCGATAAATGTAAAACTCGTATAAAGAAACTGCAACTTGAATTAAAATAGTATTTTATGTTGAATATTATATTGGGCTAGTAAATTTTGAGCAGGTCTAGTGATTTTACCCAACTACTAGACAGGGCCGTCGATCTGTTTTGGGGGACTGCGACCCATACCCTTGGGTGGCGGAATTTTAGCGTGCTTTTACAGGAAAGGGGGACTTATTTTGTGGCCATAATTTTGATTATAATCATTGTTTTAAATATACTACAAGTTTTATTTGTATTAAATACAGTTCGGACTCAATATTTTACGAACCAGAAAAAAAAGGGGGGAAATTTTGAGTCTGAAATGGGGGAAAAAAACATACTTTTTGGAGGGGGGAATGCGTCCTGTTACCGGACGCAAAATCGGCAGATCGACGGCCCTGCTAGACCGGTGGTCTAGTAAACTAAAAATGTTAATTTCTAGCCCTGCACTTATAAACAGGTAATGTATTAGGAAGAAAACAGATGACACACTGCATGCTGGATGGAATATTGCTTATATAGTGCGTACACGTCTATAGGAAGTAGGCCGAAACAGAAGAACAATTATAAATAGGATATGCATTGCATGCTGGATGGTATAGTGCATGTGTAGGAAGTACGCCAAAATAGATGGCCACTTGTAACCAGATATTACATGAAAGCTACATGGTGTATTGCATGCATAGGAAGTACGCCGAAATGGATGGCCACTTGTAAACAGATATTACAAGCTAGATGGTATATTGCATGCATAGGAAGTACAACAAAACGGATGGCCACTTGTAATGCACTGCATGCTGGATGGAATACTGCGTATATATAGAAAGTATGCCGAAATGGATGGACACTTGTAAACAAATAACACATTGCATACTAGAAGGTACTGTATATTCCGTATATTCCATCAATACATTACAGTGATTCTGTGATTGCACACACAACACTGTTCAACTTGGTCAAGGTTGAGGAGGCCCCAGTCAACTCAGGCCTACCTGCCATGATCGAGTCGTAGTATAGAAAGAAACAAGCATAATGGTTTTATTCTTCTCACAGATACCATGGTTCCGAGTATCCGCATAAGGTGATAGTACCCTATTGCAAAAACCGGTCTGATTGGCGGAAAAAGTATATGGAAACCCCAATGTCTAATGCATACATAAGCCTTATTTTGATTGGATGATAGACTAGGTGGGAAATTCAATTAGGTTAACTTGAATTTGTTATTTATTTCTGATTATTATTTAACATAGCTTTCATTTGTATGATTCAGCTCTATGATATAGCAGAATAAAAAGGAAAGAGGGTGATTTAAATAAATGTATTTGGGGATTCCCTCAAATTGTAGGGTCATGTCCTTTGGACATTAGAAGTGGCACTAAAAATAGGTCAACCCCTAACACGAAGTTCCTGTTTACATGCATCTAAGCTTCATCTGTGTAACAGGGTAAGCAACAGTAAGCCTGGGTTTTTTGTTTGCATGTCAGATGGGAAAACATTAAACAGTAAGTCTATGGAAAATGCAATAGTGGTCTATGACCTAAAGGAAGATTTTTATGTTTTTTCTTAATATTGCTATTACTGGTCCAATCAGCTTGGAATTTTCTGTGAATACGTGAAACTGACAGTGAACACAATAAATGATGTTAACATTTTGAAATTCAAAACAGAATAGGATTTTGAGCATTGAAATCACAATATGTGTGCTTTTGGGTGAAATCTGGAGTTGGCTATAATGTTCAGCATCCCTGGAGCAACTTGAGTGTCATCTCTAGTGTCTATAAGGGGAATATTGTCAATAGGTAATGCATCAAAAGATTTGCTTACAATTAATATCAATTTTATGTTTTAAGGTACCGTATGAGGCTAAAATCTGAAAAAGCCTCTTTTCTTAAATTTTGACTTGACGCGACTAAAAAAATGTCCTCCTTTGTACCGAAAGCCTCCGAATGTTCCAATTTGTATGGGATGATTTGATTTTATCATTCTGAGGCTAAAACATAAAGAGATTTATAGAAAATAGCATTTATTTTGTATTGTTTCCTAAAAGATATGCTTACACGTCCAGTTTTCTTCATTAATCCATTTATAATCATCCTGCAATGGCATAACCTTGCAATATCTCACATGTATTGGTCTTATTATTAGAGATACTGGTGTACTGAATTGCATTATATATCATTTTAGTCTTAACAATAAAATTACCTTGCATTTTCCTGGGCTTGAAATCACTGGGTAGTTGATAAATGGCTATACAAGTGTGGGGTAGGCTTATTCTTTGAGCCATAACTTCTATTTTGTCTGTGTTTTCTTGCATATTTTGGTCAAAATGTAGCATTGAATGACTATTTGTAATGAAAATAGTCTCAGTAGCACATTTAGGGTATAATTTGTTCATAAGAAATATTGGAATTTGAGAATATGCATTTTCCTTCATAAAAAATGAACATTTTCATGCATGAGTGATTTTGAAGTCAGAACTCCAAACTACTTTTTTTTTTTGGTTTGGCACACAAAAGACCATGTCTGGTAACTTTATTTGATCAAAATATATTGAACGGTTGAATTATTATGACACTTTTTGTGTTTGGTAAAACGCGTCTAAAAATCCAGGGTATATTTAGGGTATAAGGTGGTTTGAATGCATCCATTTAACCGGAAAGACTAAAAATGTTAGCGAAAGCTTCTTGTCCATCCATTCGGTCCATCTTACTGGTCAGTTTGATATGTTCGATAAATATTTTGAAGACATGTCGCGTCTCCTTTAGGTGATAGTACCCTATTGCAAAAACCGGTCTGATTGGCGGAAAAAGTATATGGAAACCCCAATGTCTAATGCATACATAAGCCTTATTTTGATTGGATGATAGACTAGGTGGGAAATTCAATTAGGTTAACTTGAATTTGTTATTTATTTCTGATTATTATTTAACATAGCTTTCATTTGTATGATTCAGCTCTATGATATAGCAGAATAAAAAGGAAAGAGGGTGATTTAAATAAATGTATTTGGGGATTCCCTCAAATTGTAGGGTCATGTCCTTTGGACATTAGAAGTGGCACTAAAAATAGGTCAACCCCTAACACGAAGTTCCTGTTTACATGCATCTAAGCTTCATCTGTGTAACAGGGTAAGCAACAGTAAGCCTGGGTTTTTTGTTTGCATGTCAGATGGGAAAACATTAAACAGTAAGTCTATGGAAAATGCAATAGTGGTCTATGACCATAATTTGCTCAACCTCGACCTCGTTGATTAAACCGCGAAAATTGATTACAAACATGGAATGTTGATAAAGAAAAAAATACATGCCACAACAATAAATGAAAGTACGCCTCATAAATGTTATATGAAATGCAAGAAGCGTTTGATTGATTCTTACACTGTTTAGATAATGAAAATGATTACAACTTACATTCTTGTTTCTGAGTGGGCATCCATTGTTTTCTCGCTTCCTCAATTCGCATCATCTCAGACGTTCATTAATGTGCACAGAAATGAATGACGTCATCAAAAATTATTCATGATCCCGCCCACCAGGTTTAAACGGATGGCCGAGAGCATCTACCCAGTGTATTAGGCAGAAATTCAAGAGCTGGGTGTGCAAATATGCAAACAGGGTGTGCAAATATGCAAACAGGGTGTGCAAAATACGTTGCTAACACGCGACAATTCGCGACAAGTGGGTGTCTCTGGGGTAATTTATTTTTACAGATAAAGGTGACAAAATACAATTTAGGTCATATTTCTTCTATAAATGTATACAAAACATGACAATATTGAGAAAGTAAGAATTTGGAAGTGTTGCTGAGCAACAAAAAAAAATAAAATTACCCCACCCACTCCCTCAAATATTGGCCGCGATTTTTCTAAAACGGCCGTGAAAAAGACGGCTGCACGGTTGGCTGGCTAATACACTGTGTTCAACCAAGTTTATTGTTAACATTAAGGTATCTTCAATGTGGTTCTTTTAAAACTCTGCATATTTCATGCACATTCATGCAAACTGATTAAATACATGTATCTTTCAAAATCAAAATCTTGAAACTTATCGTCTTTTTACTCTGCCAAAGATTCTTATTTTACTATAGAACCTAACGATAAAAACCGAGTAACACAGATTTTATCCAATCGTTAACGCTCGGTCAATCCCGTCATTCTTCGGGATCCCGCCTCGTGTGTATCACGGCGCTTCGGTATCTTCAAAATCTTTACATTCTGTTAGCCGGAAGGCAACGGCACTGGAAATAGTGCACTGTTGCTAAGCTGTTGCTACATAAACATTATGGCCGCTTGCCACACGTGTTGATGTATGATTTGTGTTGCATGCTTGTTATTTACGATACAGATGAATGTTTTATCACTGCTTTCACGTAAATGAACTATAGATGGAGCAATCGGCTAAATGACATTGCAAAATGTTGAGGATAACTTTGAATGCAAATTCGTTTTGGCGGGAATCTGAAACGCATCACGGTAGTATGATGTAACCAATATGGAAACCTGCGTATTACATTTGAGTCATGCTGCGAAGCAGTGTACGAGATGTTGCGAACGACATTTTATCACCTATTGATAAAATCTCAACATCTCTGTAATGGAAAATTATGAATAATCAAAGACGCAATTTCCTGTTCAACGCCTCCTCCGCACCTGAAATTAATGATTTATCTGAAATAGTTTTCAATTAATATGATGGATTAAGTCTTCAATGTTTTATTCCATTCATTTGTTGTTCAATAAACGGTTCAATTTTCTCATATTCAAAACTTCATACATTTACTGCCGTGTCGGAAGTATCTGAATGGTTCCCAGTTTCGCGTTCGCTAGTAAAAATCCTAAATTGACACACAAACGTTCGAGTCTTGTTTAAGAATAGGCTGACATTATGATAACGTTTGCCTTCCATTTCACGGTGGTCCGATCAATGAGAAGAAGTTACTACAGTTGAATAGCGTAATAAAGGCCTACCTGTCCATTCCTTTTAGGGCAATTTTGGGACCCACACTTGCTCTAATAAATTACTGCCCAAGCAGTTGCGCGAGACGTTCAGTGTATCTATTCTCCGGCGTAGGGTTACGTAGCTGGTACTGGGCAATTTACGGTACTGTGGGACGAGTACTGTCCACTCCCATACCAAAAATATAGGCTTCTGGCGACTATTTGCTGCAACTCTGCCGCAAACATTGCTGCAAAGCTGCGGCAGACAAGATTGCGGCGATGTTGCGGTACACTTTTACCATGCAAATGAGGTCTGCGGCAAAGTTGCAGCGAACAAATATGCAAATGAGGTTCCGGAGATGTTCCCGGCAACATTGCCGCAGACCTCATTTGCATGGTAAAAGTGTGCTGCAACTTTGCAGCAAACTTCATTTGCATAACGCTTTTAGCTGTAATCTTCTGGCGATGTTTTGGCGATGTTTGCTGCAACTTTGCCGCAGACCTCATTTACATAGTAAAAGTGCGCGGCAACTTTGCAGTAAACTTCATTTGCATAAAATGTTGCTCTGCACTGTTCTGGCGGTGCTTGTAGTAATGTTCACTGCAAAGTTGCGGCAATGTTCGCCAACATATCGCGGCAAATGTTTTCAAAATAAATAATGGACTGAAATTATGAAATGGAACAATGGTGCGCCGTTTTAAAAAAAATATATATATTTAGCTCAAAAACAAAATTTTTCACTATTTAACATGGACTGTACCAACGATTTAAATAAATTGACACTAAATAAATGCTCTCGATTTAAAGTATATCCTTACGATTTAGATTATTATATCCTCGCGATTTAAATATTTGATTTTATCCATACGATTTAACTAAATGGTTTTGATGTAATTATTCGATTGTGATCTAAATAAGTCGACCTTCGTTATAGTGTAAATGTGCAACAATTTAATTAAATTCACTATAATTAAATAAATCGAGATGTCGACCGCTGTCATTCCTGCATTACTCTCATTTTCACAGAGATGTCTAGCGCTGCCATTCCTGCATAAATCCCATTATTATGGAGATGTTGACCACTGTCATTTCTGCATTACTCCCATTTTCATGGAGATGTCGAGCGCTGCCATTTCTGCATTACTCTCATTTTCATGGAGACGTCTCTGCATTACTCCCATTTTATGGAGATGTCGACCGCTGTCATTCCTGCATTACTCTCATTTTCATGGAGATGTCGAGCGCTGCCATTCCTGCATAAATCCCATTATTATGGAGATGTCGACCACTGTCATTTCTGCATTAATCCCATTTTCATGGAGATGTCGAGTGGTATCTTTTTTGCATTACTCCCATTTTATGGAGATGTCGCCTGCTGTCATTTCTGCATTACTCTCATTTTCATGGAGATGTCGAGCGCTGCCATTTCTGCATTACTCTCATTTTCATGGAGACTTCTCTGCATTACTCTCATTTTCACAGAGATGACGAGCGCATTTCTGCATCTCTCCCATTTTTATGGAGATTTCGAGCGCTGTCGTTGCGCATTACTCTCACTTTTACAGAGATGTCGACCGCTGTTATTCCTGCATTACAGTGATTTCATAGAGATGTCGAGCTCTGTCATCTCTACATTACTCTTATTTTTATGGAGATGTCGAGCGCTGTCATTTTTGTATTACTCCCATTTGCTGCAAGAGCAACAGCCCTCTGCAGTGTGATGAAGGTGCACAAAGTAGTTTCAGAGTACGCGCAATTTTTTTTTTTTTGATATATGAACCAACTTAATGCCGGTATCATACGACAACTGCATTGACCTTAATATCAAAAATTGCCGCAATGTTATGGGCCGCTAACCTCTCAAATTATTATCTACTTTCGCCTAGGAGTCCAATACTCCACGGCGAGAATAAAACTCTGTCTCTAGTCCATCTACTGTCATGTGTCTTTTGTATGTATAGTAAGTCTCAGTTGCGCATTTGATGGTATAATACCATTTACAATTTGACATTTTATAACTTTTAATGTTAGACAAAAATAATATCATATAAACTCTGTCTTTTTATTTTAATGGATATAATTAGAATTACGAAACCATGTGTAATGGGCATATCTTTATTTCATTTAAAAAATATACGCATATATCGTGGTTACATCAAATATTGACTGTATACAAACTATATATATTACATATAAAATAACAGATATGCTTTATTAGCTTATCTGTTTGAACCATTTGAAACAAATATAATCTATCAAGTTTGAGCGCTCAACTTAAAATAGAACTTATTACATTTGTCGTTTCAGTTTGTCGGTGACAATATTATCAAAGCAAGTTTTTGAAAAGGAAGACTCTAGCTAGCGTTAGCTAAACTCCTTAGAATATATAAATTCTGTTAGACTCATTTAATTAGCATTGATATCCTTGGGAAATATCACTGGCAATTTAAAGCTTTAGTTCGACGTCGAAACCCTCAATGCTCATGCTAATTTACAATTATAAAAATGTTATCATAGTGAAAAATTGAAACGTCGGTTATAGTGAGTGGCATATCATACATATATATAAATATATAAAATATACAATCATATAGTTCTAAACAAGAAAGGGTAGAGATATCATATATAAATAAATGCAATTTAAAAACGATGATATATTCTAAATGCAAATAAAAACAATGGGATTTGTTCTACTAGGGAACAAATACTAATTATTTCAGGGGGTGGAAATCAGCGATTATTATGAACGTGTAATTCTAACGCATAACCTCTCTTGCAGTGACCGCTATTTTTGTAAGTATCGGTACGATGTTGACAGATTAGGAATTCTCAATCGGACAATGCAAAAGGAACGACAACTCTGGTTATTGATTGGAATTTGGAGTCGTGCAGGTTTGCCAAGGCTGTGAACTTATTTAGACATATCAAATTATACGTATGTGTAACATTATGTTTAAATAATATCCGACAGGTATTTAAGTGTATATAATAACACAGTTTCGAAACGAAAGTGTTTATTTCGATTATTCTGTCATAGCCTAACAGAAGTATGCCACTGTATGTGCAATTGCTTTTAAATGAAAGTTGATTCCAGCTATTATTTTGTCATTTCTGTATCGAACACAAGTCCACAATATTACAATGTTGTATTAAAGGAAAGTGTTGATGTCAATGGTTGGGTCATAGCCTAACATAATTCTTTCCAAGTTAGCTGGAAATTGGAAATCACGGTATTTAAATGCTATCTCGAAACCAATTGTTAATACGCATCAAGTGTTATTGAATGTGTGTGTCGATGGGCACATCGATTTCTTTTACATCATTCATCCAGGATGTTTTGGTCTTATCGTATATGCACATTTCATTTAGATGACTAATATAATAATAAGAATAAAAAGTAAATAAAATAACGTTGTATATGCATTTGTAAACTACTAAATGTGTTTGTTTTATCGTTGATAAAGCGGCCGGGACATGCTGGATGGTGGATGACCTTGCCAAGGCGGCGATATAACTTAGCTTCAGTCCTAGAAAAATATTATAGTAACACTTATCTTTAAATAATGTACGAGAGGTAGGTGTAATATTTGAGTAAGAACTTGAGGTGTTTATTTCCATTTGTCTGAAATAGCCTAACATAAGTATGGCATTATATAGGGTGGCATTGCAAGCGCAAGGCTATCGCGTCAGAATTTTGCAATGTGTTGATGTCGATTTCTGGGACATAGCCTAACATTATTCTAAAAAACAAAAACTACATATATAATGTTCTGTTATTGCATATTAAATTTAGTCAATTTATTGAAGCTCACAACAGTATTAAGGATTCATAGGCGGGTATTATTTAAAAAAATATAAAAAAATAAATATATCTATATATATATATATATTAATATATATATATAATCAATAAACAATAAAAAAATAAAATAAAAATAATGAAAAATAAAACAAAATATATAAACCTTATTCTGTCTTACTGGAGTAGCATCATTAAACCATTTGCCACTGTTTTCAGATCATGCCAAAAAAAAAAAAAGTATCGAAAAGTCCGTATGCTCGGGGGAGAGGGAATGCAAGATAGAGTGGATCTGAAGATAATGGTTCTAACGGCACTCTAGCACTTTTGACCAAGTAACATTGGTCCCGTGGCATTACTGGGAACAATGGACATTAAATCTGCATTTAAACGGTTGCAAATCAATTTTCATAGCTTTTGAGTTGTTGAGTTATAAGATATTTTATAGTTGTAATCAATATCATAGTGAGCAAATATTCTTTTTATATTGTGCTTTAATTTCTGTATTTGCTTTACCTTCACAGGGCTAAATTTCAGGGTCAAACATGTTTTTTTTTAGATAAATTTGTCAGGTGTTTTTCTTTTTAGCAATTTATTTCAGTAAACAGTTTTGCCGAAAATA
>JAWPHD010012851.1:0-72855 GCA_037043455.1 Cyrtodaria siliqua
GACTCAATATGTGGTAGTGTATCCGTATAAACTGCTAAAGCACTAACGTTCGATGTTTGCCATGGTATTGGATGGTGATCACCACTAGCGGTGTGGTATTTGACGCAACAATATGCTATGTTCCGGCCAGTTTCATTATTTTCCATGATATACCGTACTATTAGTTTATAAAAATGGTCGATGCATCGTCCAAGAATTTGCAGTCATCGCATGACTGCATATATGCAAGAAGGGGTGAACAGGAAATAAAACAGTTATACTATAGACTTATGAGAGTACCAGCTGGTAAAAACTTACAGGGAAACAAAATTAGGGGTTGTTATCTGCTAAAACAAATTCGGCAATGTTTTGTTCATTTTTACGTCAACAACCCCACTCAGTTACCAACTGGTACACATTTACATCTAGAAATATTCTAATACAAATTATTTTTGTTCATTATGAATAGCAGTTTCAATGTCAATTCTCGCTACATATTCATGTAACTATAAGCACTGTGTATCTAGTTCTATAACATAAAACGTAGCAATATTTAGATATTGTCTGAAAACATGCAGATTTTTATCATTTTTTTTTCTATATTAGGGATAGACTGAAAAACAAAAAACACAAAAAAAAAAGCTTAAAAAACTTTGAAAGTGGATGGAAATATATTCCGAAGTTAAATATTATTGAACTAAGGAGTATCTTGTAAAACATGGAGTCATTTATTCTAATTCTGATCATTTATATCATAAAGTGCATTTCCATGATTATCAACAGTAGCTTTGACATTATGAGGAATTGATGAATATTATTTTATTATTTCTTCTATTCTCAGTACAAATCTTAACGTACATAATGCCTATCAGGGTAGTATTACTATACCATTCCATTATATATTTGTTCTTGCATGTATGTAAACGCATGTTTATTGGTTATCAGTATGTCTCATATATCAGGGTTAATCCTAGAATTAAATGTTGGAAATTAATCCAGCATATTTAATTGTATGGGTCAAAGGAATTGAGAGCCACAACATGCTCCATACAAACAACAAAAATAGAAGATTAAGAATACTTTGAGGCGAGAAAATGTGCTCTCAGATGTCTTTCAAGTGAATTAAATTTTGATAACAGCAATGCTGTCAAAATCTTGTGGTCGAACAAAAGACTGTAGAGCCTCTACCAAATCATCAGCTTCACAACTTCATGTGATCAGTTTAACACAACTTTATGTAAGAGAGTTGTTGAAAAAAAAGTGGAGACATTGTTTTATTCGACCAGCTCTTTAACTTGTTTATATGCAGTCTCATTAAAATCAGACCCTTTATCACGCTACGATACTCTACACTACTAAGGATCTGACAACGCTCTGTATAGACTGCTTCACTGCGCATGTCGCGTTTCAGTAAAACGCTGTGGAGCAGTCTATGCTCGGTATTGAAAGAGACAATGTCCATAGCTTTTAGCTTATAAAACACAAAATAATTGCGTTGACACATAACACACAACATTATTGAATATTTACTGAAAAAAAGATTGTTTGACGGAATTCAATAGCGGTACAAGAAAAAAGCTTCGTGGGGTTGAAACCACAATAAAATTATACTCGCAGGTAATACTAATGGAACGAAGTAACAGTCCATGTCGCTACCAACTGAGCTAAGCTGGCCGTACTAAGACATACTTTTTAGAAAACGTATGTCCCAAAACTTTCGGTAGAATATATATTTCAATCCACAGCAATAACACACGAAGACTTTATCTTTTGTCGGATATAGATCTATGTGTTTTATGTGGATTTTCATTTGTTCGGTTCACTCGAACATCATCTGAAGTGCATATGAAGCGCGCGATTTTATTGGTTGAATTTAGTTGATCTTCTCATGAGCATTGATTAGATGAAAGGTCGATCTGATGTAGCCTCCATGCAGTTGTTAGATCCTGTAGCGGAGAGTATCAAAGCGTAATTAGGATATGATTTTAATGAGATTGGTTATATGAAATGATTCATAATTTCTAAAACCCATGAATTGCAAAGCAATGGTCAATTAATAACTGATTTTCACTAACTAACTATCCCTCGAGATAAAAGAAAGACTGCACCCAATGAACATCTATAGTTGTATTCATGCACTCACTTCAAAAGTAAAAATTATGTCATTATTTCTGACTACAACCTAGAGCCTTCAAAATTGTATGCCAAATAAGTAGTTAAAGACCTCTGACCTTGACCTTGAATATCATTGGTAGAGAGGAATCATACAATATTTTCTTTAATGTTTATGCAAACAAGCAGTTGTAATGTATATTTACTAATGGCTGATCACACTAAAAGAAGGCAGTTTTACATACGTTTCACCATGTGACTGACATCAGGTGACTGACTGGCTTGTGTGTATAAGTAGTGCATTTTGCAAGAAATCATTCACGTCAGAGTTTTAGGTAAAAAAGCACGCATAATTGTAAAAGAAACTGAAATTTGATCATGACTGACACATACTTTTGACAAACATATTTACGAACATCTCAGATCAGTTAAGTAAAGTAGCTATCCCGCCAACAACAGCCAAATCTTACAACATATGTACGTCGTTTCTAAACCTGCTGACGACAAGTAATATATATATAACTTGCATAATGATGTTGAGAATCCAAACTCTATAGACACAATATAAACGGCTTTAACCAGCAAGGCCAAACCCCAAAACTGGAGCGTCGATTTAAGAGTTGCCATCTCATCTATCATTTTACGCATATTCAACCACGGGTATTAAAAAAACAGTAAATAAACCTATAATTTTATTAGGCTCATATACATTATTATATGACCTGAACACCTGTATATACCTGTTTTATAGTGCTTTTTTGCCATTATTTGGCGGATTAGTTTCTTTAATGGATCATTCCTGGCACGAAGGTGGAGCTCTAGAATGAACCCTGAATATATTCACTTATTTGTTATATGTAGTGTAAAGCAAATTCGTTTTGCATATTATTAACTGTTGATTATATTTCACGAATAATATATGTAAACCTAAGGTAGGATAAGACGAACAAATGAAAACTCAAATCAAAATGATACTGGATTAATACATTGAGACACTAATATCAGTGCTTGATAAACACTTTAACAACAATTTATTTATTTCAATTTTTCTCCAATTTTATAGCTTAGCTTCCAGACTTCGTAAAATTATTATTTTAAATTCCTGTTTGTCGAAAAATAAAAAAAAGAGCCGTGTACATTTTTATATAGCATTTTATATATACATTTGTTTCAACAGGGAATTTGGTTTTCTGTTATAGCTTAATAATACTTGTTTTATTTTCTCCATCATATTTTTACTTGTTTTATTATCATTTTTCAGTATCCCAAATTAAATGTCTAAAAGTTATATGATTACTTTTTTTCCATGGAGATGTAACCTTTCTTAAAATTGTGAAATTATAAGACATGCAGTGTAACACATACATTTGACCATTCCATCAGAATGTTGGTCATTGTCACAGGATGACCTTAGTGGTTGGGCTAACTCAGGAAAGAATCAATGACGGTGAATGCATTTACATAAATTTAATGCAACTTTTAAAATATGTTTAATATATATACAATTATCTAAAAAAAACAAGCGAATACACAAATGAACTATGAAAAGAATGTTCTCCTGAACGTTTAAGACGTTCTTAGTATTGTTATAAATACTGAAAGTCTAAGACACTAAAGTGTTGTTAAATCTATAACAATGTTGATCTAGCGCGATAACTGTGATGCGCGAGAGCTCATGAAGATGATGATGCGCGAATTCAATGGATGATTGTCATCAAATGCCTTCTGTAAGGGTTGATGACGCGATGCAATGATAGTTAATCTCCACTGAGATTGTGAATGATATTCCTCCAGTGAGGACTGGTAACGGGCCCACCTTGTGTCCCGGGGGTTGTCGTTAGTAAAACCTGGCTGCGCAGGTACGGGGACCGTCTCCACCGCTTGTAACGTTATTCGTGGAAGCTTAGCTCCACTCCTGGATATCCAAACCTAGATGGCTTACTCCAACCCTGGATGGCTTATATCCTGGATGGCTTAGGCTGTAATTATACATACGTTTTAGATGTCGGTTGACAAACATAACAATCTTGCATAATTATCATTACCCAAACAAATCATTATTCAATCAATATATGTAAGCTGTACTAATGATTAGTAGCAATGTATACATATTCTACAACGCCATGTATACGCTATGTACGTCGCTGTTAATCAATGCCCTTAATACATGTAATATAAACATGATCAAATTACTCATATATTACACTCACTGAGTTATGCATGCACGCATTTATTCTTGTCACTCATCTCATTGTTAACTAATGTTAACAATCGTGTATTACAATCACTGAATTATACGCCAACGTTAATTAATGCACCTATTATCCACTGTTATCAAATTAATATTGTTTTACAATTAATGATCAATTACCATAATTACATCTAATAAAGTCACTTCAAATCATATGCTAGTCTAAAGTTATGTTTGAGAAACATCAATGCTAACCGGATGTCGTAACCGCCAAACAAGATGGCGCCGCCCACTGAATACAAATATACGATAAAAGTTTAATAAAACTACTAACCACATGTTGCCTGTGAAATTTGCCGTCCAATCTCTGTTCCAACAAAGTACTATCGATTATCCCGGCGATAGCTAGAAGACAATGGCATTTATAGCAAACATTACGCCCAAATCATTATTTCCCCCGTTCAGTCCGTGACAAACGTGGCTAAATCTACAGTATTGAATCAACACGAGAGGCCCCTTATACAATTTTGCCGTTTAAGGAAAATTTACCTATACGTTTACATGCATTAGCACAAAACTAAACTTATGACACGGCCTCTCTGGCGGCCACTTAAAATGTGCACGCTTTTACGTGTTACATGAATAGATCATGAATATGGTGAAATTGTTTCAACTCGAACAATAGATTTTGGGTGTAACCGATACAAGAGCTATATACGACCAGTACGCTCTACCCGTGACATTTTGTGACAACATCTCCCCACTTAAAGAAAGTGCTACACTTTTAAAATTCAACAAAATGATAATTAATATTTACACGTTAAGAAACTATTAATTCTTCTGAGCAAATGAGCGACAAAACGTACAAGCTGATCGCTCAATCGCTTAAGTATATAAATATTACTACCGAGGGATGCAACCTTCAGCCAGTACAACGACCGTCTTCCGGAAAACATCCACTGCAGTTATAACCCAACTATAATATGTAATTACAATTTGAACACTATTCTACAATTGTACACTACCCTGTCGTAACATATACTACTATTGTACAATACACTGCAATACACTATTATATTAAACCGGTCATTATGTGCGGCGACTTAAATAGTCTGCCCCAATATTGTCCTTTCCTCGGATCGCTTTAATTTTCATCCGGTAAGGCTGCAGAGTCAGTGCCCACCTCATTAACCTACTGTTAGCTACCTTTGCTTTATTCATATAAGCTAACGGTTGGTGGTCAGTCTCCAAGACAAATTCCTTACCAAAAACATATCGGTGGAATTTACTGACACCCCACACTACTGCAAGACATTCCCTTTCGATAACAGAGTAGTTACATTCCCGGGGTAATAGTTTCCGACTTGCGTAAGCCACGGGGAGACTACACCCATCTTGCTCTTGCAGTAGGACTGCACCCACCCCGATATCGGAGGCATCCGTTCTGAGGATAAACTCCTGGTCAAGTTCAGGTAATTTTAGTATTGGGGTTTTGACCAGACGCCCCTTTAAAGAGACAAAAGCTCGCTCCTGGCTTTCCCCCCAAGTTATCCTATTGGGTTGACCTTTCTTTGTCAAGTCTGACAAAGGTGCAGCTATAGCCGAAAAGTTTGGAATAAACTTCCTGTAAAAACCCGCTAACCCTAAAAATGACCTAACTTGTTTCTTTGTCTCGGGTCTTGGTGCTTCTTGAATTGCCTTAACCTTGTCGGGGTTGGGTTTCAATTTCTGGTCCCTCCCGACAACATGACCCAGACACTCTATATCTGCGTAACCTATGTGACACTTGCTAGGTTTTGCAGTCAGTTTAAACCGGCGTAGCCGTTCCAACATATTACGTAGAGCCTTAATATGGTCTTCAAATGTTGTTGTAAACACCAGGATGTCATCTACAAAACTGTCTGTGTTGGACAAATCCTTCAGGACTTTCCTCATTAACCTACAGAATGTTGCTGGGGCGTTTACGAGACCAAAGGGCATGACCTTGAACTTAAAAAGTCCTTGCGAAGTTTCGAAGGAGGTCATCTCTTTAGCTCGGTCTGAAAGTGGGACTTGCCAATAACCTTTACTGAGGTCTAACTTGGAGAAATACGAATATCCCGCAAGTTTAGAGAATACCTCCTCAATATTAGGCATTGGCTCTGCATCAAAGATGGTACGTTTATTGAGCTGCCTAAAATCGATACAGAATCGAATTGACCCATCTTTCTTCTTAATAAGGACGACTGGGGATGAAAATGGGGCGTTTGAAGGTTCGATGACACCCAATTTCAACATGTCTTTCACCTCCTCATCAACAATTGATCGGGAGTGAAATGGAATGGGATACCCCTTAATTCTAATTGGTTCCCCTGATGTGAGTACAATATCATGTTGCACTCCATCTGTCTGCCCCGGGTTTTCGGACAAGACATCACTGAACTCCGAGAGTAAACTACCAATCTCTCGTTGCTGCTCTACACTAAGCATGCCCGATATGTCTACATCGGCTGCTCTCTCCCTACCTACACTAGTGGGAAAATACATGGGACTAGTGTCCTCACTACTGTCTTCCTCACTATCCTCAATAACTGCAACATTAACTACGGTTAACACCCCTTGTTGCACATTATCGGTTCTACTTATATACTCTTTCAGCATATTCGCATGAAAGGTCTTTAACTTTCCGTTTATCTCGATACGGTAATCCATAGTGTTCACTATCCCTCTAACGTAAAACGGACCTTTCCATTGTAATAACAACTTGTTATTGTCGGTCGGGAGTAACAGTAACACCTGGTCATCTATCTTAAACTTCCTAGCTCTAGCTTTTTGGTCATAGTACCGTTTATACTTGGTACTTGCCTTAGCTAACTGACTTTGAGCTATCTTACAAGTCTCCTCTAGTTTCTCCTTCAGATCTAAAACATACTGATATGTAGTCTTAACCTCATCACTATCTACTTCACCTGCCCACATCTCTCTAAGAATCCTCATGGGACCTCTAACTGACCTACCGTACAATAACTCAAACGGTGAAAATCCTAAACTCTCTTGTGGAACCTCTCTAAATGCAACCAATAAAGCATTGAGATACTTGTCCCAATCTTTGGGTCTCTCGGTACACATACGCCGTAACATTTGCTTTAACGTCCCGTTAAATCGTTCGACTAACCCGTTACACATAGGGTGATATGGTGTTGTCATGATTTGACGCAAAGACAATAACCTGCTTACTTCAGCCATAAGTTCTGACGTAAACTGTGACCCACAATCAGTCAGCATTTCCTCTGGTACACCTAGCCTACTGAACATATCAACTAATGCCTCAGCTACTCTCTCAGTTTCAATTGAGGGCAATGCTACTGCCTCCGGATACCTAGTTGCATAGTCTACCATGGTCAAAATGTACCTATTTTTCCTATCCGACACTGGAAAAATTGGTCCAACTATGTCTACGGCTACCCGCTTAAATGGTGTATCTATTAGTGGCATCTGACCTAAATGTACTTTGGTCACTCGACCTTTTGGTACTGTCCTTTGGCATACATCGCAGGACCTACAATACCTAGTTACATCTCCACTAACGCCTGGCCAATAAAATTCTGCCAATACTCTATCTGACGTTTTCTTTACGCCTAAATGACCTCCCATAATCGACTCATGAGCTACCTTAAGCACTGTCGTTCTATACTGGGTAGGTACCACTAATTGGTGAAACTGTCTACTACCACTATCTTCAAATTCTCTGTACAATAACCTATTCTTATGTACAAACTTACAACTACCGGCCCCTTTACACTTCTTCACTACACCCTCCTTGGCCTTCACTTTACAAGGACCTAATGACTCGTCTTGAGTTTGTGCTTCTATAAACTCCGCTTTAGATATGTCACCTACGGCTGCAGGAACCTTTAATTTTCTATAAGCCTGAGCTTGCTTCTGAACCTGCGCTCTAGTCTCTACGGCATTACTTATGCTACTTCTAAAATCGGACATTACCGGAAGTGCTGAACCATCTATGTTCCCTATCGTTAAATCATACATCGGGTCATCCATACATAGTGCCTCTGTAGTCCCTTTAAAGAAAGGTGTATCTACATCTATTCTCGCTATTGGCACGTGCTCTACCGACTTATTTAGCAACATACACGGTGACTGTTTACCTACCAACTGGTCATCCGTAACTAAACTACGCCTAACTACCACACCTGTACAACCTGTATCCCTCATTACAATTACGTCCGTGCCATTCACTCTACCATCTGCCGTTGGAAGATTTGCATACGGAAAGAGACATGTTCCGATCTTCGTCATTACACCATCCGCTTTAACACAACAGCTACTACTCTCGGTTTTAATAACCGGACTATTACTACCTCTGCCTCTACCTCTACCTCGGTTTTGACCACCTCGACCTCTACCGAAATTCCATGGGTTGTTAAAACCTTGGTTCTGATTCCCTACATTGTTGTCCACTCTACTATTGTCACTAAAGTTGTCTACGACAGCGGACACTTTCACCGCTTTCCTACACTCATGTGAAGCATGATTCCCATTACAGTGACGACAACGAATAAAAGGTCTACCTATGTTACCACTATTGCTACCTCCTCTAGCACCCATCGAACTTCCTCCACCTCTATAGTTTCCACTCTGGCCTTTCTGTTTATGATCGTCCCCTTGCCTATCTCTAAAAGTTCTGTCTTTCGACACTACATTATGAGCTCCACCTCTAGCCTCGGCAAACTGATCTGCTTGTGTTGCCATTTCTCCTACACTAGCTAATTTTCTTTCTTTCAGAAATAAGAACAGATCTCTACTACAAACATTGAATAGCTGGTCCCGCAACAAGAAATCTATGAGGCCCTGATAAGTATGCGCTACCTTCCCTAACTCTAACCACCTATCTAAGTAATTTCTAGACCGACTAATAAACTGAATAAATGACTCGCCTTTCTCAGGCAGACAAGCTCTAAATCGCTTTCTAAAACCTTCTTCAGTTAGCTCAAATCTCTTTAAAAGAGCATCCTTTAACTTGTCATAGTCAAGAGCATCTACACTAGGTAATCTAGAAAATACATCTAAGGCCTTGCCTCTTAATAACGCACTTAAATGAACTGCCCACTTATCTTTGGTCCATTCCTGTAACTCAGCATAACGCTCGAACCGTAACAAGTAACTGTCCATGTTATCTTTGTCAGCATCAAAGTATGGTAACTTCGAACCTTTTAACTTCCCAGAATAACTATCTTTCCCTTCAGTTTTACTTTCCTTACTATGTGTCTTAGCTGCTTCCAACTCTAAAGCTAACTTATGCTCAAACTCTTTTTGCTCCCTTTCCATTATCATCTTAGCCTTAGCTAGTCTACCATCTGTTTCGAACCTCTCATGTTCTAACTCTTGCTTCTCCTTTACTATTCTACTTTCTAATTCTACCTTCTCTTTATCATCATCTCGCTTCTCTTTAGCTAACCTAGCTTCTAATTCTAGCTTCTCTGTGGCTAGTCTACTTTCTAATTCTACCTTCTCTGTGGCTAGTCTACTTTCTTCATCTCGCTTCTCTTTAGCTAACCTACTTTCGAATTCTAGCTTCTCTTTAGCTAGTCTACTTTCTTCATCTCTTTCCTGCTTTGCTAATTCTCTTTCCTTAAGTCTAAATTCCCTTTCCCTAGCCTGTTCGTCTTTAACAAAGGTTCTAAGCTCCTCTCCAGCATACCCTAACTCCTTTCCCATTTCCGTAAGATCCTTTATGGACGTCATGTCTATGGACATTGTGGACTACTAACTACAATAATTACAATACACACGTCACTAATAATTCTACTCACCTAACTACTAATGGTAAGTCACTGTGTCCTCAGTAAATACCTGGGCATCATCATAGGACAAGTTACATACACATTTGTACTAGCGCTAACTACTAACGGTTATGTATAGATAGTATCTAGCTTCCACAAAACATATACACTACATAAAATATCTATATTTGATATTGGACATAAACCTTAAACCATCATCAAAATGTGTATAACATGTACATGTATATTTACTTCTCCCATTAATAAAAGTATACTCGAGTGTCACAACATGAGTAGAACGTCTTGTTCGCCAACCTAATTGGATACTATGTGTATATCAAGGGAGGTAAAACAAACACCCAAATTATTGAGCAAAAGTGCCTCAGACCCACTCGTGTAGACCACTGCGACCTCGCGCCAAGGAAAGAACGGACAAAACAACAGTTTGGACTCACCCTACCCTTGTCATGTCTTGACTTGTCTTCCAAGCTGTGGCCGTGATCGTCGACAGTCGCCTTGATGGATCAGAGGGTGGTACACAATTCTAAAATAATAAGTAGAGATTTAGTATATCATAATAAAGATCACTTATTGATTCTTTCCCTCCGTAGTCGCCCAAAATCCCACTTCTGACACCAGTTGTCACAGGATGACCTTAGTGGTTGGGCTAACTCAGGAAAGAATCAATGACGGTGAATGCATTTACATAAATTTAATGCAACTTTTAAAATATGTTTAATATATATACAATTATCTAAAAAAAACAAGCGAATACACAAATGAACTATGAAAAGAATGTTCTCCTGAACGTTTAAGACGTTCTTAGTATTGTTATAAATACTGAAAGTCTAAGACACTAAAGTGTTGTTAAATCTATAACAATGTTGATCTAGCGCGATAACTGTGATGCGCGAGAGCTCATGAAGATGATGATGCGCGAATTCAATGGATGATTGTCATCAAATGCCTTCTGTAAGGGTTGATGACGCGATGCAATGATAGTTAATCTCCACTGAGATTGTGAATGATATTCCTCCAGTGAGGACTGGTAACGGGCCCACCTTGTGTCCCGGGGGTTGTCGTTAGTAAAACCTGGCTGCGCAGGTACGGGGACCGTCTCCACCGCTTGTAACGTTATTCGTGGAAGCTTAGCTCCACTCCTGGATATCCAAACCTAGATGGCTTACTCCAACCCTGGATGGCTTATATCCTGGATGGCTTAGGCTGTAATTATACATACGTTTTAGATGTCGGTTGACAAACATAACAATCTTGCATAATTATCATTACCCAAACAAATCATTATTCAATCAATATATGTAAGCTGTACTAATGATTAGTAGCAATGTATACATATTCTACAACGCCATGTATACGCTATGTACGTCGCTGTTAATCAATGCCCTTAATACATGTAATATAAACATGATCAAATTACTCATATATTACACTCACTGAGTTATGCATGCACGCATTTATTCTTGTCACTCATCTCATTGTTAACTAATGTTAACAATCGTGTATTACAATCACTGAATTATACGCCAACGTTAATTAATGCACCTATTATCCACTGTTATCAAATTAATATTGTTTTACAATTAATGATCAATTACCATAATTACATCTAATAAAGTCACTTCAAATCATATGCTAGTCTAAAGTTATGTTTGAGAAACATCAATGCTAACCGGATGTCGTAACCGCCAAACAAGATGGCGCCGCCCACTGAATACAAATATACGATAAAAGTTTAATAAAACTACTAACCACATGTTGCCTGTGAAATTTGCCGTCCAATCTCTGTTCCAACAAAGTACTATCGATTATCCCGGCGATAGCTAGAAGACAATGGCATTTATAGCAAACATTACGCCCAAATCATTATTTCCCCCGTTCAGTCCGTGACAAACGTGGCTAAATCTACAGTATTGAATCAACACGAGAGGCCCCTTATACAATTTTGCCGTTTAAGGAAAATTTACCTATACGTTTACATGCATTAGCACAAAACTAAACTTATGACACGGCCTCTCTGGCGGCCACTTAAAATGTGCACGCTTTTACGTGTTACATGAATAGATCATGAATATGGTGAAATTGTTTCAACTCGAACAATAGATTTTGGGTGTAACCGATACAAGAGCTATATACGACCAGTACGCTCTACCCGTGACATTTTGTGACAGTCATATTAATGATAGAATTCAACAAATATGAAACATTCACCGACATTATAATTTGCAACGTTATTTCATGGAGATACTTTTCTATTTATTTTTTACATATTTAACTGTACTGTGTAGACAGTGACTGATATTACTGATTCATAATTTCAGTTTCCCAGGCATTAGACTCCAGTAGGTCCAAGAAGAAGAAGAAACGAGTAATTGTGCCGCAGAAATGCCTCGACCGTGCCCTTGTCCAAGTGAAGAAGTACCTCAACTTCCGTTGCCATGACGATGTCGACCAACCAACTGAGGTAAAATGTCAAGCAAAATATTTCGGACAACACTCAGCTCACAATTTAAATGAAACAGTCTGCCATGTTATCCTCTTTTGTCTCTAGTGACGCTCTGTCTGCATGTCAATTGATGTCTCCAGTATATGGTGCCAAAACCGTCACCTTTTAAAATATTTACCAGTTTCATTTCCAAAATGTTAACAGTAATGAATAAATTAATATGGTGTACACACTTATGTGTCTATAATTTAATAAAACATGAACTATGATATATTAATTAATTATACCAGACTCCTGGACTAATTCCTCGTGACATTTATTGATGCCTGTGATCATGTGTTCTACTTCAGCGAGAGGCTCTCAGCGCCGCACAGTGGGACGAGTTGATTGCCTGGTTCTATCAACTGGTGCAGTAAGTAGCAACTTTTACGACTTACTTTATTTAACTACAGTATTATTACTCAGGTACAAGTGACAGATTATTGAATCGAGAGAATGCCTAAATAATGACCTTATTAGGCAGGTGGTCTCTTAACACAGCAGCTCGCTTAATCAGGTTTGATTGTATTTTGCAATCTTGATAACCAAAGATGTTTTTCTATTATCCCTTTCACTTTCTTGATTATTTGATTGTTTTAATTATTTCCTAATACAATTAGCAATATAGTACAATAAAAAATACAGCTGCTTGTCTGTGAGACTTAATATTTGGCTTTATGTATAGACTAAATACAGCTGCTTGTCTGTGAGGTTTAATGTGTAACAGTCTGATAGAAATCAAATACAGCTGCTTGTCTGTGAGGTTTAATGTGTAACTGTCTGTATAGAGATCAAATACAGCTGCTTGTCTGTGAGGTTTAATGTGTAACAGTCTGATAGAAATCAAATACAGCTGCTTGTCTGTGAGGTTTAATGTGTAACTGTCTGTATAGAGATCAAATACAGCTGCTTGTCTGTGAGGTTTAATGTGTAACAGTCTGATAGAAATCAAATACAGCTGCTTGTCTGTGAGGTTTAATGTATTACTGTCTGATAGAAATCAAATACAGCTGCTTGTCTGTGAGGCTTAATGTGTAACTGTCTGATAGAAATCAAATACAGCTGCTTGTCTGTGAGGTTTAATGTGTAACAGTCTGATAGAAATCAAATACAGATGCTTGTCTGTGAGGTTTAATGTGTAACTGTCTGTATAGAGATCAAATACAGCTGCTTGTCTGTGAGGCTTAATGTGTAACTGTCTGTGCATGCTGTATAGAGATCAAATACAGCTTCTGGCCAAAATACAGATGTATGTAGAGAGACTAAAATATTAATTAAACATTCATATGTATAATTGTTTTACAGTGAAGGAGGCATCATCCCTAATGTTCCCTCCAACCTGCTGGGGCAAGTGGAGAATATCCTTCTTCGGGTCAAGGCAGTGATGCCTCAGTATGAGTTGGACGGTATGAAGAACGTCTGGATTGTCAAACCCTGGGCAAAATCTCGTGGGCGAGGTAGGTGTGAACACTGGGGTGTAAAGTGAAATGAATGTAGCTGCCTTCCCATAATATAAAGTTTTAACAAAAAACAACTCCCTTTCAGTGTAAGTAATTTAAGTACTCTGCCACACCCGTTTTGCAGTTAAATTTATAAGCCATGTTTCACTTGTTTTAACCGGTATTCCAACATTACTGCACAGCTATTTTGTTCGATTTTTTTGGATTAACTGTTTTCAAGCTTGCTGTACATTCAACTCGATTTTTCATGAATAATATATTTTGTTTCAACCTAATATGTGTTTAATTGCTTATTTATTACGTATTTGGTGGCTATTTTGAAAATGGTGGCCATCTTGAAAAAATCGACGTGAGTCCATAGGCAATTTTTGTAAGAATAGTATTTTCTAGCTATTTGCAAAGTTTTTTCACCAATCTGCCAACAATGAATTGTGTTTATGTAAATCGATTGAATAAATTGTATCAAAACTATTATGTAACACGTTGCTACATTAGCTAATGTCTCAAATTTGCGACCGTAAAACGCCCTGATGTACCGTCTGAAAAATATGTGACGTCACATAACGTTGATACAAACGACGTCATTCAAAACACAAAATACTGGCATCCGTGAATTTGAGTTTTCGTAGTAAAACAAGTGTGTATGTATGATTTTATTTTATTTGTGTAGCATTTGAATGGAAAAGCATAAGAATAGATAACCATGCTAAGATTTTCAATCTGGGACGGCATGTGGTTTGTTTTACGGTCTGAAATTACGTTTTACAGCTCCGCTTAACAACGTTGCCGTAAAACGAAATTTCAGACCTTAAAACCACTCACATACCGTCCAGATTGACAATCTTAGCATGGTTATCCCTTAATTATTATATGCATATTTTTATTATTTATCATGCAGATATGCACTTTTCTGCCTAATAAAGGGGTAACCTAATACATTTTGCTTTATTAGGCATTGACCAATAAAGTAAATCAATGCGGAGTCCCTTGGCAATTATTGTACGTAACGTTTCCTGACGTCATACACGTAACGTTGCCTGACGTCATAAAAGGAACAAAAAACAACAACATTGCGGCGTCCTTGATAAGCGTAACATTCTGAGAAATAGATAATAATATTAAATCATACAGAAAATGTGGACAATCTACATGAAAAATAGAATATTATGTCAGTGCCTTTTACTATCAAGTTTATTCGGATAGGCACGAAAAAAATCTTCGTTTTCTAAGCCTCGTCTAATAAACTTGATAGTAAAAGGCACTGGCATAATATTCTCTATATATCCAGTGCAAATACTTGAGATGAAACTGATTACTTGTATTGTTACAGGTATTGTGTGTTATGACAAGCTGGACGATATGCTTGAACTAGTAAACAGTAATGTGGTCAGAAAAGACAACAATGTTGGACCTAAATATGTGGTCCAGAAATACATGGGTAAGTTGTTTGTATTTAGCAATATGTGGTCCAGAAATACACGGGTAAGTTGATTGTACTTAGCTATATGTGGTCCAGAAATACATGGATAAGTTGTTATATGTGGTCCAGAAATACATGGGTAAGCTGTTTGTATTTAGAAATATATGGTCCAGAAATACATGGGTAAGTTGTTTGTTTTTAGAAATATGTTGTTCAGAAATACATGGGTAAGCTGTTTGTATTTAGAAATATGTTGTCCAGAAATACATAGGTAAGCTGTTTGTACTTAGTAATATGTGGTCCAGAAATACATGCATGGGTAAGTTATTTGTACTTAGCAATATGTGGTCCAGAAATACATGGATAAGTTGTTTGTACTTAGCAATATGTGGTCCCGAAATACATGGGTAAGTTGTTTGTACTTAGCAATATGTGGTCCAGAAATACATGGGTAAGCTGTTTGTATTTAGAAATATGTGGTCCAGAAAGACATGGGTAAGTTGGTTTGTATATAGAAATATGTGGTCCAGAAATACATGGGTAAGTTGTTTGGTGTTAGCAATATGTGGTCCAGAAATACATGGGTAAGCTGTTTGTATTTAGCAATATGTGGTCCAGATCTAGAATACATGGGTTATCTGTGGGTATTTAGGCCCACTTTTGGAAAATGTTTTGTCCCGAGGTGGTGGGGAAGGGTTAATTATGTTTGAGGTTTAATGGTACTAGTACAAACTTTCAGTCATATCAAGGCAGTGTATACTTGCAGCAGTTAGCTAATTACTCAACGTTATAGTGCTGCCACACTGAAATACCACGCTGAAGACATGAGATGACACCCCACCCAGTCACGTTATACTGGCACTGGGCTGACCAGTCCTAGCACTTCCCTGTATGTGCTGAATTTTAAGCAAGGGAACTACTAATACCATTTCTATGAAGTTTATATGGTGTGACCTGAATGGGGATTGAATCCATGACCTCTATGACCTATGCGAGACGGAAGCTATACAACTAAGCCACCGCTGCAGTTGTAAATAAGAAATAAGTATAAATGTATTATGCTTGCGCCTCCGGGTTCGAGGTGTTAACGATGTTATGTTGAAAACCTTCTTGCCTCTCACCGCTGCAGGATTCGAATTCCGCTGGGAGCTCGAATTGTAAGTGAGAAAGTGAAAGTGTTGATTCTTACAGATGGTGGGAGGTATACAGTACTGGTTCATATATGGCCTAAAATGTGCTAAAAATGAAAACACCATTCAAGCAAACGAAACACAGCTTCTAGATACAAGTTACTTGTGAAGCTGCATCCTATATCATAACTACTTTTTTCAGATGAATGAACTGTTTCTTTTATTTGATTAAAATGAAGTCATCCTGTCCCTTGTTGTAGTGTCTAATGATTGCCGTTTGTTTTCTAGAGCGCCCCCTACTGATCCATAATACAAAGTTCGACATCCGACAATGGTTCCTGGTCACAGATTGGAATCCCCTGACCATCTACTTCTACCAGGACAGCTATCTGAGGTATATTGTACAACCACGTGTTCAGTGGGATTATTAGCATTCTCATTAAAGGGTCAGCATCTGTCAGCATCTCATTGGTCGATAGAATAAAGACACTGCGTTTGAAACCTTCTTATCTCTCACCGCTAAGTGTTCGAATCCCACTCGACTTGTAAGTGAGAAAGTGGTGATTCTTACGGAACCACACATCTACCATCTTGTGAAGGATTTGCCTATAAGCGATCCCAGCAGTTAAATAATCTCTATTTCTTTGTTACTGGGATAATCGGCACTTAGTAGTATGCATAAACAATTTGGTTTGAACCTTTTAAAGAATTATTAACAATGATTTGAAAATATGCAAGTAGTGTGGAAAAAACAAACTATAAGGCGCGAGTTTAAAAAAAGTCAAGGTCTTTAAGGTCATATTCTATATAGTATATAATTATATAGTGTATTTTCTGAGTGCGTTATCCAATGTGCACGTTTTCCATATATGTTCTTATAATTTAGGTGCATGTTCTGTTCTGTATATTTTAATTTCTAAGTGAGTTTTCCCCATTTGCACATTGTGTTGTATATATCAGGGGTGGATCCAGGATTTCAGCTTAGGCGTGGGGAGGGGCGTAAGATTTTGGTCAATATTTGGGTCCGTTTCTAGCCTCATAAAACGGTTGCGGTAGTGCATTGATAGGGTAAAAAAGTCCGTTTTCAAATAAAAGGACTTAACAATGTTTTAATTAAACCACTCATCAGCCATTATGCGTGGAGCGAGCGAAGCGAGCGAGACATTTTTTTATACTGAGGGCGTGCATCGAAATTGTTTGATGTGGCGCGTAAGATTTTGGTCAATTTTCGGGTCCCTTTCCAGCCTCATAAAACGGTTGCGGTAGTGCATTGATAGGGTAAAAAAGTCCGTTTTCAAATAAAAGGACTTAACAATGTGTTAATTAAACCACTCATCAGCCATTATGCGTGGAGCGAGCGAAGCGAGCGAGACATGTTTTTATACTGAGGGCGTGCATCGAAATTGCTTGATGGGGGGCGTAAGGTTTTGGTCAATTTTCGGGTCCGTTTCTAGCCTCATAAAACGGTTGCGGTAGTGCATTGATAGAGTAAAAAAGTCCGTTTTCAAATAAAAGGATTTAACAATGTGTTAATTAAACCACTCATTAGCCATTATGCGTGGAGCGAGCGAAGCGAGCGAGAAATTGTTTATACTGAGGGCGTGCATCGAAATTGTTTGATAGGGGGCATAATATTTTGGTCAATTTTCGGGTCCGTTCCTAAAACGGTTGCGGTAGTGCATTGATAGGGTAAAAAAGTCCGTTTTCAAATAAAAGGACTTAACACTGTGTTAATTAAACCACTCATTAGCCATTATGCGTGGAGCGAGCGAAGAGAGCGATAAAACAATTTATACTGAGGGCGTGCATCGAAATTGTTTGATATGTTATCTACAGTAACATGGACATGGATATGTATGATCCGGATTTTTTTTGGGGGGGGGGGGGGGGGCGCCAGGTGCGCCGGGTGCGCGCGCCCCCTGTATCCGCTAGTGTATATTGTATCTTTGTGATTGATTGAGTGTGCAGGTTCTGTTCTATACATTTTCATTAGTAAGTTATGCCATGTTTGCGTTTTCTATGTATGTTCTACTATTATGTTTGATTATCCCGTTTGCGGGTTTTATATATATGATATATTATCCCGTGTGCAGGTTCTGTTCTCAGCAGTTCACGCTTGATGACTATGATGAATCCATACATCTGTCCAACAACGCGATACAGAAGTATTACAAGAACGGACCGCGCTCTAAAGACTTGCCGGACGAAAATATGTGGACGCACGAGCAGTTCATCGATCATATCAAGTAAGTTTCGTGAAATGTCATTCACATATAAAATATGTTGTTTTTTAAAATTAATAACCGGTAATTTTGGTAATTTTGGTAATATCAAGTATTTATCAGAGTGTCTATCAGTTACATAAAAAAAATCGAAAAAAAAAATCATGTAATTTGCAAATGTGATTCACATGTGACTTCAGGAGTAACAAGTTGGGTAACTTATGGGAGGAGATGATTTACCCTGGAATGAAGAAGGCCATCATATGTGCTCTGTTGTCGACACAGGACCGTGTGGAATACAGAAAGGTATGTGTTTGTAAGGTATCTTCGCATATTTCATCGTGGAAATCCTGGAAAACACACCAAAGAAAGTAATGATTTCTCACTACGGTAATGTGTCCCAAATTAAAGGGACACACGACAGTCAAACATCAAAATTAGCACCACTCTTTATTAATCCAATATCATTTTGACTTTAAACCTGCTTGAAAATAATTAAATATAAGGTAATTAATACAAAGTTTGCAGTTTTCAAATTTCCTTTGTTATGCCATTATAGGTTTAAATATATGATTTATGTAAGTAATAAAATGAACATGAAATATGAAAAAACTATTTGCTTCAAACTAATTATTATTAATAATGATTTAAATATGCAGTTTATTTAGAAAAACTGATGGGATGCTGCGAGTTTTAAAAAAAAAATCAAGGTTGCCATGTGTCTCTTTAAACCATACGTAACTAATCCCAATATTTGGATGTGTCCCTTTAAATCATAGGTTCCTAATCCTGATTTTTATTATGCCCCCGAAGGGCGGTATAAAGTAGTCGCACCGTCCGTTTGTCCGTACAATCGTGTCCGGTCAATAACTGACATTCATGGACGGATTTTCAAATAACTTGGCACAAGTGCTTACCACAACAAGACTACGTGTTGTGCACAAAATTCAGGTATGTGGCTCCAAGGTTAATAATTCTGACATTCGGGGCCATTTGTCACTTACAGTGACATTTCTTGTTTCCCATATATATAATTAGTCTTTACTCACACAGACATCAGCTGTATGGGGCATCGCAAAAATAAATAAAAAAAGGATGAAAGATTACAAATACGGTTATTTCAGGCTTCGTTCGAGTTGTATGGCGCAGATTTTATGTTGACTGATGACTACAAGCCCTGGATGATAGAGATCAACACCAGCCCCAGCATGGACAGCAGTACGGAGATTACCTCACG
The DNA here is from genome assembly GCA_037043455.1 of Cyrtodaria siliqua. NCBI lineage: Eukaryota > Metazoa > Mollusca > Bivalvia > Adapedonta > Hiatellidae > Cyrtodaria > Cyrtodaria siliqua. Next base: position 20,035 of record JAWPHD010012851.1, read on the forward strand.
CCTCTGTCCTAGCGTTCTCGAGGATACTCTTAAAGGTCAGAGTTGTTGCAGTTTGATGTTAACGATAACTGGATATGTATTTTATGATAAATAGCACTCAAAGAGTCTGTCTGTCTGTGTCCATCTGTTTGCAGACGGGATATTGTTTGCTTTTCAACATTGATATAATTTTATTCCAATGAAGCTTGTTACCATTGTGTACCTGAACAAGATGGTTATCGCATATTAAAATCAGGTATGTACATAGAAGGTCAAGGTTTTTATTTGGGTTCAGACATTCATACTATAGAAATTGATAGAAAAATGTCTTCTTCTCTGATCATAATTGTGTTACCAATATGTTACTTGAGATATTTAGGTCATCACATCACCGTATAGTTTTTGAAAGTTTAATGGTTGATGTTTCTGTTGGATATATTTTGATTGCTTACATGTTTAGAATTAATTTAAAATGTTTCCATGGTCTAATAAGGCATTAGATGGGGACATGGGAGATATGGTTAGTTTGTACCTTAAAATCTTAAAATATTAAGAACTGAAATTAACACCTTGATTTATTCATCTCGTATCATTTAAACCTGCTTGCTTAATTAGAGATAAGTTAATAAAATTTGAAGTTTTCAAATATTCTACCTTAGAACTAAATATTGATACAAAATAATCAACAATTTGAAAATACGAAAAACTGTACTGATAGAAATAAGTTTAGCAAGTAAATATGGATATCTAGCTTAAATAAATCTATTGCAATTTTATAATGTGAAGTATTTGAAAACATTGGAATGACATAGTGTGATACTCTTTTGCATCTGTTATTTGTGTTCACATGTAAGTATCAGAGTTATCTCCAATTTAGTTAAAACAGCATATTTCACATTTAAAAAATACAAATATGGTAAAAAGCTAGATTAAACTTGTATTAAAAAACTATTCTGGGTCTCAAGTTGTAAAAAATGCAAAACCACTTGACAATAACATTGCCATTATAAAAATATAGGGAACCAAAGTTTACCATTTGTGAAATTACCTCCCTTTACAATGAAATAAGAACGAAATTATAATTTCTGCATGGCCGATAATTTTAAACCTTTTTTCCCCCGAAAATTCGTTTGAAAACAATGCCCTGTATTGCTAAACTTATTTCTTTCAGTATATATGCTTTGAACCATTCAAATTATTATTAATAAAGATTTTCAGATTTGCAAGTTACGTAGAAAAACTGATCGACCGGTGTGTTTTAAGATCAAGATCATTATCTCTTGCCTCCTACTCATTTCTAGTATTTCTATTCGATTAAAGGTACCGCATGGAGACCGTGTATAACGGCAACTTTTCTATACACGTCAGACCGTATGTTGATGTGACGTCTTTCACGACGTCATGTTGTTTTCCGTACAAGTTTCTTGTTTTAAAATGCCTTTGACTTGAAATGTTGTCAGTAAGATGTAATCATTACATAGTGCATAAATGACCTTAAATGGGATATACATTGTGCGTTGATGTGACGTCATTCACGACGTCATGTTGTTTCCCGTCTTCTTGTTTTAAAATGCCTTTGACTTGAAATGTAGTCAGTAAGATGTAATCATTACACAGTGCATAAGTGACCTAAAATGGGATATGCAGTGTCAGTAAATTCCATATGGGACTCAAGCTTTAGCTCTCGCCCAGTATGGAATTTACTGACACCGTATATCCCATATGCTGCCACTAACTTTTTTTTTTTTTTTTTTTTTTTTTTTTTTTTTTTTTTTTTGAGCCGTCTTCTGACGACCCGTTTAATCTCCCCGTCAATTGGTGGAGCAAGGGTCGGGGAGGACCATCCCTTGCCACACCTTACAATATCTTTACATTTACATGCAATATTTATATGAAATACTATTTTAGCATAATGAAATTACAATTAATACAGAAAAAATACATGTATTGTACAGTTATGGCAGGGAGCATAAAAATTATGATTTCAGGAAGAAAAAGAAAAATTCTGTTTAAGGAAAAAAAACACTTCTTTACCTAACAGTTGATTGCTGTCCAAAGGCCCATCTGCTTATAAAATTTGTATATGTAAGTATTAAATATTCAAAATTGATTTACGAATTGTCAGTGTCTTGGGTTTGCTCTAAAATTGTACCCGGAGAAGTGCATGGATAGGAGTTAGTATAATACTGATTAATCTACAATGGTTTTGTACTTGCTCCATGAATTTTCAAATCTTTCTAGTTGATTATTTCTAATTGCGATTTGTCTATGTGTTTCATACAGATACCTTAGTCTGTATATCATTGGGGTAAGGGAGAGCGGTGTTTTTAGTCGTTTTGAGGTAAATATATAGTATTTCATTTCTAAAATAATTTGTAACTCTACAGTCGATTGTTCTTCACCTGTGTTAAAAATAAATGCTTGTTCTGACAGATTCAGATTTATGTTTTTTGTTAAAAAGAAAGAGTTTATCTGTGTTAAAAAATTCTGAGATGAAGGACAGGTCCAAAACATATGAACTATAGTCTCGTCTTGGTGGCAGAAGTGGCAGAAAGGGTTTTCAGCTTTTTTTATTTTATGTAGATAATGCTGTGTTGAAAGAAGCCGATGGTTAATTCTTGTTTGAAACCATTGTAGTATTGTGCTAGAGGTAATTTTGAAAGGGGATGAATATATGTCTTTCCATGTTTCGGCTTCAATATCATAAATATGTTCCCATTTGATTTTTGATGTTGGACTTTCATTATTTCTATTAAAAATGGAATACATATCAATGCAACCTTTCTTGTTTTTGATGATTGCTTTAATATTCGCAGGTAAAATTGGGTTTTCTAATTTGTTCATTGTTATTTTGTTTTGCAATTGTTTTCTAAATGTTTTTATGGCAGCTACTACTCCTTCGTAGATTAGAAAATTTGTTTTAATGCCAGTTTTTTCTTCAAACTCAGTAAAAGAATAAAATCCACCATTTTCATTGATTAAGTCATTTATAAAAAGTATGCCTTTCCTATACCATACTTCGTTAAAAAATGGCTTACCGCCAATCAAAATATTGTTATTATAGAGTAGTGGGTTTGACAAAAAGTCCTCAGGTGAGTTAGGCAAACTAAAATCAATAAGTTTAACATATGAAATTAGCACATCTTTCCAGAAATTATTTTTAATTTTTTTTATTAATGTTTCACAATAATTTTTGCCAAAAGATGTTAATTTTTTAATATCTATTATTTTTTCAACCAGTTGCTTCCAAGTGCCCTCATTAGTTATGAGTCGTCTTATCCATGTAGTTTTAAGGCTGAATATAAATGCTTTAAGATTAATCATTTTGAGACCACCTTCAAAATGTTGCTTAACTATTACGGATTTTTTTATTTTTGCAGGGCCTTCCCATAAAAAGTCATACAATATGTTATTAATTTTTGTTATTGTGTTTTCATTTGGGTTTGGAAGAGATATAAATAAATGATTTAAAATAGGAAGTAGTAATGTTTTAATAACTGTGATTTTACCAATCGGTGTTAAATATCTTCGCTTCCATATCTTTACTGTATTTTGGATTTTTAATATCTTATCATTATAGTTTAATTCTATCATTTTACCTAAGTCGACGTTGAAATGTATTCCTAGTAGCTTGAAATTATCTTTTCCCCAGTTAAGTTTCCATTTTGTTTTGATTGTATCTGAACTGTATTTTTTCCTCCCTATCCATACAACTTGTGTTTTGTCAAAATTTATATTTAAACCAGAATATTTAGAGTATTTTAATAGTTCTGAGAGTGTTTCATTCAGAGATGTATCAGATCCATCCAAAAAGACAGATGTATCGTCTGCATATTGCGAAAGTTTAGTTTCTACGTTCTCTATAGTAATACCTTTAATATTTTTATTATTTCTTATTCTAATTGCCAATATTTCAGCACACAAAATAAAAATATAAGGTGACAAGGGGTCGCCCTGACGGCAGCCCCTTCCGATGTTAAAAAACGATGACAGGTTTCCTCCTTGGTTAACAGCCAATTTTGCATTTTTATATAAAATCTTTATCCATGATATAAAATTTTCTCCAAATTTAAAAAATGTAAGTACTTTAAATATAAAGACCCATGACAGAGAATCAAAAGCTTTTTCAAAATCAATCAAGAGAATTAAACCTGGCAGATTATTTTCTTCTGCGTATTGCATAACATCATATATAAGTCTAGTGTTTTCTCCTAAGTATCTTCCAAAGATAAAACCAGATTGATCGTTATTTATCAGCTTAATAAGTGTTGATTTAATTCTATTTGCAATAGAGCCTGAGGCAATTTTATATGTACAATTTAGGAGGGAGATTGGTCTATAGTTTTTTATATGCAGTCTCGATTTATTTTCCTTTGGTATAACGGTTATTATTCCTTCTATTTGAGTTATTGATAGTTCGCCCTTACTGAAGCCATAGTTTAAAGATCTTACTAAAAAATGCCCTATTTGTTGCCAAAATACTTTAAAAAAATCAGCACCGAATCCATCTGACCCTGGGCTACGGTTATTTTTCATTTTTTTGAGTGTTTCAGACGCTTCTTCAAAGGATATATGGCCTTCAAGATTAATTGATTCACTATCTGTAAGTTTAGGTATATCAAAGTCTTTTAAGTCATTTTCTAAGTTAATATTTTCCAGTTCATTGTCTTTGCTAGTATATAGTTGTTCATAGAATTTCTTAGTCTCTTTTAAAATTTCATGTTGATCTGATATGATTTCTCCATTTTGTTTTTCTATTTTAGGAATTATCTTTGAAGAGTAATTATGGGATTCTAAATTGCAAAAAAATGAGGTTGGTTTTTCATCATTCTCAATTATATTTGCTCTTGATCTAATTAGGTAGCCGTTCATTTTCTGTTTTCTTAATATTCTTAATTCATTTTTGTATGTTTCTAAGGTTTCTAAGTTATTTAAAGACAAGTTATTTTCTAAGGTTTCTATTTCAGCAATCAATTCATTTTCTCTTTTATCTGTAATTTTCTTCTTATAACTAGAATAAGATATAGATTTACCACGTAATTCCATGAGTAGTGTTTCGAGAAACAGTTGGTCATTTATTGAAAATTGTATTTCATTATCGGGGATATTACTTATGTTCTCCATATTGTAAATTGGAACAGCATACTGTGTTTTAATGTCTTTAATTTTTCTATTTATTGTGTTTAAGTATTCAATATCACCTAGAAGAGAGTTGTTATGTTTCCAAAGGGATTTACCACGTATAAATTGATTAAAATTCAATTTTAGAACTATCATTGAATGATCAGAGCGGTAACTGGGTTCAATGGTACAATTTTCTATTGAAGAAAACATATTTTCAGAAACAAGGAAGAAGTCGAGTCTAGCTTGTTTTAAAGGAGTTCTTCGTCTCCAAGTATACCGTTTTAAATGGGGATGTAATTCTCTAAAAGGATCAATTAGATTATAATCGCATTTAATGTCTAAAACTCGCTCTCGTGCCTTATTGTTATTTATGCTTTTGTAATTAGAATAATCAAGGATTGGATCTTGAACAATATTAAAGTCTCCACACATTATTAGAGTGCTGTTTTTAACCTGTTCATATTTTAATAAAATACTGTCGTAAAAATTGGGAGAGTCATTGTTTGGGCCATATAAAGTGATGAGTGTGAATCTGTTATTGTCAACTGTTAAGTCAGCTATGAGAAAGTTACCTTCGTTATCTGATATGTGAGAATGTACTTTATAATCTAAGTGTTTGTTGAAAAGTATTGCAACACCTCTTGCATTCGAGGTTCCTGAACTAAAAAGACAATCATTTCCCCACTGTGTGCGAATAAAGTTTTCAGTTGCTGTAGTAGAGTGAATGTCCTGAAGGCAATAAATGTGACAGTTTTTACTTTTTAGGTAGTTAAATACATCGATACGTTTTTCTGCTGCACCAAGACCCTGACAATTAACAGACAATATGTTTATACTAGTCATAAGTGTCGATAAACAAAGATGGGGACCATAGTGAGACAGCAATCAGCAGTTGTAAAAAAGAAAAATGTAGAATTAACAAAACATTCTGCATTTTGTGAAAAATTTACCTTAAAAAACTATTTTTGACATAAACCTAAGTATATGTTGTCATGGTATTTTTTGGTAATGATGGTAATAGTAAACTAATAATATATATTAAGTAATTCTGAAGCATGTCATGGACTATATCAGAGAGCTTCCAAGAAGCACGAAGTGATTACATCACAAAAGTCACACATAAAGTATTAAAGTGTATTCCAGCAAACACATATTCTAAACTAGTATATCTTAGCTAGTATATCTCAGGCACCAAGGCATAACAAGAAGTATATGCTGCCACTAACTTACTGTGTAACTTATAGTGTCCCTTCAAATAGATACTTATGAACACCTTAACCAAGTCTTCATACATTTGTTCATTGTGTTTGTTGCCACATTTTGTTTCTTCAAATATTTTTCTTTATTGTACAGTTGCACTGGACAGGAAATGGGACCGTAACTGTGATATAGGGAGGTTCGAGCTGGGGTACCAGCAGCCCCTGGTCACAGTGCCTCCCTACATTCGCATCAGCCTCTGCGTAGAAGGTACCGGAATCAAGAAACCACGTTGGATGACCGTACGGAAAAACGAACCAGAAACTCCAGTGTTCTCTCCAAGAAAAGGAAAACAGACTATATTTAATGATAAAGTTGTGGCAACTGGCATTGAGTCTAGCGGTAAGAACATGGGAAATTTACGCAGACCCCAGAGTGACAGTAACCAAGATGAATCTGGGAGCAGTTTGAAACATAGTATCTCAGCACCAGTGAAGAAATCGTCAAGTAGGGAAACAGATGACTCCACAAATGTGAAAACGTGGAAAACGCATCATCGCACTCCGAAATCTCCAAATATAGCGAACACTTCAAACAAGATCCCCAGTGTGACTCACAATGCAAGTCAGAGTACTAGTAACACAAATGCTGCGGTAAACATTGACAAGTCCGCCAGTGACAGTAGTAGTGTATTTAGTCATAAAACGTCGGAAAACGGGCCGCCTGGGGACGCAGAGGACGGGGTTGATGGTAAAACAGAAAAGCGGCAACATTCCCCATCCTCCCCAACGCTCATTCCAAAGACATCTATATTTGGATCAACAAGCTATGTGGCTAACATAGCGCCAAAGAAAACGGTTTCACGGAATACCGTGTCCACAAATTACAAGAGGTTTACAGTACTGGTTCTACAAAGGAAAAATGGGGTGGTTCGACCATCATAATGATATGGACTAACATATACTAAAAATTACTTTGAAAACTCCATTCATACAAAAAAATATCAAAGAAAATAACTATTTATGGTGAGTTACCCATGTAATGTATTTTTGAAGTTCAATTATAAACCATTATATTCACCAGCTGGAAGGGTGAGTGAAGTTATTGTTTTTACAATTGAACGACAAGTAGTTATACAATGCACGATAAATCATTGTAAACATTGTTCTATTCTAATACTCTTAAACTATGAAAATAGCGCAAGAGAATGCAATCTTTCTCCTTCGACTGGCAGTGACGTCATTGTACGACGACAGCCAATCGTCGGGCCTTCCCGGATCCTGCACATATATTCCAGTGATGTACCGTAGATTATAAAGAGATATTTCAAGTTAAACTTAATCAACATAGGCCAATACGGGTGTATTAGAATAACGGTTATTTATTTATTTGTTTTAATTAAGTTTGAAAAATTAAAAAATGGCCAAATATTTGTTCTGTTGTGGCTTATGATCTACTTGTCTGCCATGAAAGTAAACCATTTTTGGGTGGTCCTGTGTATTGGAGTCTATCCTCCATGCACTTTAAAGAACCACAGGAATATAGCAGAAAGTATGACTAGATCCAGATGAAGCGGGTACTTACAATTGCTAACAAATTCACATCTAAAGTAACTGTAATGCTGGAGTTGAATTATTCCACGCAAGGCCGTTAACATGGCAGGGCGTTAAATATACAAACCCATAATATATATGCTTTACCTATCCATTGCATTTTTGATTGAAGTTGACATTTTTGCTAGTTGATGTAACTTTGGGTTTTATTATTGTTAATTATAATTTAAAAAAATGCTTTTGTTTGGATAGTTTAGAATTGTTTATTATTTGGTGTAACAGCAAATGTATGTAAGATTATTTTGTTCTGTTAATGGTTTCATTCTTTCAGGTTGCATATGAACGTTTTATTAAGTTATTATGTTTGATTTGCATTTGTGTGTTATTAATTAGATTTCTCTTCGTCATCTCCCATATTTGTACTTTTTACTGGATATATACCTATGTTTTCACTTTCGTGTATGTGTGCATACAGATATGTTATTCAGATTTAATGGTACGGTATACTTTGGGTTATATATCTGTGTGGATCTATATATTTATTTTGACACCCATCTCTTCTGTATTTGGGGTAAAATGTGTTGCAGTTTGTATTAATTAAAGATCAAATACCTTCCTTCTTTCAAACCGCCTCAGTAAAGAGATAAAGCAGAATAAATGCAACCAAAGTTATAACTTATCATTCGCACATCGTTGAAATTAATAAAACTGCATGCTCAACTGCGCCTTCCAAGTGTTCCAGGTTTGCAAAATAATCGATTTTGTTTTTAGAAAAACTAACCATACATCAAAGTTAATAGGCTTTTCTGTGAAAGGCTACAGACAGCTGCTTTAAATTTACTTCCAAGTTTAAATTGGTTTAGAATTACTGGTAATGACAAATTTTAACTGGTTTTGATTTCCAGCAATGACAAGTTTTAGCTGGTTTAGATTCACCATATATGACAAGTTTTAACTGGTTTAGATTTAACGGTAATGACAAGTTTTAACTGGTTTAGAATTACCCAGTAATGACAATTTTTAACTGGTTTAGAATTACCCAGTAATGACAAGATTAACGTGTTTAGAATTACCACTAATGACAAGTTTTAACGTGTTTAGAATTACCCAGTAATGACAAGTTTTAACTGGTTTAGAATGACCCAGTAATGACAAGATTAACGTGTTTAGAATTACCACTAATGACAAGGTTTAACTGGTTTAGAACTACCCAGTTATGACAAGTTGATAAAGTCAAATTAAATTAAATCTATAGAATTGTTTTAGAATGTTATCGGCACGTGGCTCATGGCTGGATCTGAATTACTCGCTCATTGTTTCATCTATTAAAGCCTTATCCCTCACCATGATGCACATGAAGGAGCACGGGTATGTGTTGACTCTCACTGTGTTGTCCATTTTCTGAGAAGGGTTTCATTGGTCAGCACATTACATGTATGAGAAATCTGTAAATTTAACGCCAAATTGTCGTGAAATTTTGTGTCGTGCCATGCAGACTTGTCATTCATCTTTTAAACTTCAAGGTGTATTATTTCTTGAATGTAATTGGTGTTTCTGATCATTCTTGCAAAGCACTTAAGTCCATTTTATTGTCTTGCATTGACTCTAAGCTATTATTCCAGTTTTGTTGAAGATTTGTTATTTCCTATTTAGCAACGTATACTTTGTTTTGCTGTAAAATCTGTTGGACTTTTATCAAATATCATCAGTCAACACATCTACCAACAGCATCACCATTATACCCCCTGCTTTCACAAAGTGAAGTGGAGGCTATATAGGAATCACGTCCGTCCCGTTTTGTAACACATGTTTGTCCTGACACTATTTTATTGCTTCCATTCCTCAAACAGTTTGAATGAGTTGTTCCCAATCTTCATATACACATAACTACTGATGACCTTATGTCCCTCTACACCGCCTATTGTTCATTGCCTAGTTTATTACATAATTATGACCCTTTGTTAGAACTTAGAATTTAAGCGGTGGTATTCATCACCTTCAGTGATAGTTTTTAGTTATCATCATCTTCATTAGCTTCATTATCTTCATTATCTTCATTCTCTTCATTACGATCTTTTTTATATTAAAACCAAATCAAGAAACCTTTTTGCTATTGTTTAGAAATTTATCATTTAATATAGTTTGACATTTTAACCATCTCTTCCATGTCTGGATACAGGCAAGCCATAGGAGCAGCAGGGTGCAGGGCATATTTTCTTTCTACCTACATTGCACTCTATCAGTTTTGATTGTCATTAATTGGCAGCCTCTTTTCTGAGATATTATCTTATGAGCCAGATTAGAGCTAGGTGTTGTGTTAAAAGTTAATTTGTCTCCGGTGCTCGCAGATGGCCATTTCCAGTGTGTTTTTCTGCTGTTTACATCGCTCTTGAATTTGCTAGCTGTCTTGCAGTCAACATTTGAATCTTAGAATGGTAGCTTTAGATTGCCTTTTATTGGTATGGTCTCCCACCCAGGTAATCTCAGATGTCATTTCCGGAGGTTATATATATGCAAACAATCATATCCTAGGTCATGTGGAAAGGTTGTTATGTATGAAAGTCATGTGCTGTTTTTAACCGGGAAATAACCGGGAAATCGACCGAATTTAAATCGTATAAAAATTGGCAAAGTTATAAGTCGCTGTATATATACATGTGAAATCTAATTTTTTTAGCCGCGATATTTTGGCTCGGAGCACCTGGCCCCCAAAATATTTTTATGAAGTACTTTACCGATAATATTTTTGTTTATATATTCTTAAAGCTGATGTTATGGTCTTTATTCAGATGTAAAAATTATTTTACCGATGTCTGCTGACAGTTTTTCATGGTATCAAACGATTAGTACATGAATCAACTATTTATTACTGTACTGCTTTAAATATATGTATACTTTTATTATTTTATTACTTAACTATTTTGTTAATTAAAATTAAAATTGTGTGTTTAAAAATTCGCGTTGATTCTATAATTAATTTAAATTTAAGGTATTCTGATATGTTTTTTGTATAGTTGTATATTTACATGGTCTATACTGAGATCAAACAGAATATTAAATTAAGACCAGTTAAGACCTTTATTGTTTGTTTTTAGCAATTATCACTGATTATAGAGATCATAGTAAAACCGAAATAATAAAATGCAATAATTTACCAAATCGGTAATTTTAAACAATTTAAATAGATCAAATAGTTCAAATTGGTGATGCAATTCATTTCAGTTTTGAAATTCATATATACCGTTGAAATCACTTTGGTGATGCAATTCATTTCAGTTTTGAAATTCATATATACCGTTGCAATCACTGTCTTTTTATGGATTAATTGTGATTAATATATTTGAAAGACTTAAGTGTACACTTATTACGAAATTAACAATGGCTCTTATAGTTGGACATAGCCAGACCAAGTATTTGCATCAATATCCTAATAATAAGGACATAGTAGTGAAGTGTTGTCCAGGATACAGGGTTAACGAGATATGGCCTGAGATATCGGATTATGTTGCTGGATATAGTGTATTTGTTTGACTGTTATACAAATGGCAATCTTGATTTTTTTCACGATGTGAAGTTAGTTCAAACGTCAAGGTTGCCGTGTGTCCCGTTAATTGAATTCTTAATGCAGGTAATGAGATAATGCTATTTAAAATATATAGTTTACAGATGGCTAACAATTAATATATTATCTTATGTTAAAGCAATCTAAACATAGTTTGGAACAATTAAATAAATATTTATATTATATATTACGCATACACGTGTCGCACGGGTATTACGCATACACGTGTCGCACGGGACATTCATGGTGATTTTAAATCGTACAAGCAACAGTAGATATGCTCGGCGGTTACGCCAATCAATATTATATTGTAATCAACGGGTGTCACTTATCCCATCAACAAACTAATGTAACTTTGCTAAGTGTGATGTTTTTACAACAGATTAAATTGATTTGCTAATACAACTGTTGCTAATACAACATTAAAATCAATGATTGTCACTAACCATAGCAACGAACTAAAAGATTGTTAAAAGGTGCGATGTTTTTTACAAGTGATTAGGTTATAAGCATTCACTGTCCATGTATGACACACTTTATTTTGAAATAAAGCTGTGATATAAAGACACAGTGACTTGAGTGATAAAATTAGTTTTTAATTGATTTACACATTGATTATCAAACAATATGTGTCAATGTGCATTTTTTTTAATTGATACAATTAATAAGCTAATTTTATTTCACAATTCCAACTTTGTCTTTAAATCACTGCTTTATTTTAAAAAAAGTATGTCATAGCGAATACTTAATCAATTGTATCCGGTAATACAGTATTTAAATTATAAGAAATGGATGCACGAACAAATCTAATGATTGTGTAGACCACTTGAATTCTTCTACATGGAAATGTTCAAACTGCAAATAATAAATAAATTGTATTATTGTATTGTATTGTATATACACATTTTACAAATACAAATATTTTATTCAGTAATTTTACAGTAAAGCCTACACAATTATACAAATATATGAAGATAATGATATATTAGGTGTGATATTTAACTTTATAAGTTTGTCAATTATGCGTCCTGTTTTTTTTACTGATTGTTGCATTTGATATATTTAAAATACATGAATGGCTAGTCTCTTATAATTCTGTTTTTAATAATGTATTATTGTAGTATTGTTTTAGTTATATGCATGTAAACACATCGCTTTATATGTTTTCTATGAGAATGAATGAATGAAAATAAAAAAATATGCATTATTTGTATTATGTATAATTATACATAATGAAACACACTGTGTTGGTTTTATTTTACTGTTGTCAGTCCTGTCACTATCCTTTAATAACACGCATAACTCTGTGTCGGTTGATATTTGTAACATTTATAAAATCGGCAAATTCAACAGCTGTTTTCAAAAGCATATAACTTTGTCATTTGTAGACAGAATTTAGTCATTTTTAGATCTAAATAAAGTGCATAACATATGTTTTAATAATACATAAACAAAAATATTATCGGTAAAGTACTTCATAAAACTTTTTTAGGGGCCAGGTGGTCCGAACCAAAATATCACGGATAAAAAAATACGATTTCACATGTATATATACAACGACTTATAACTTTGCCAATTTTTAAACGATTTAAATTATTCTTGAAGTTTAAGAAAGTAGTTATCTTCAGCTAGTTAAATATAAAATGTTATTACCGATCAAAGCTGTATTAAATAATTCCGAGAGGGGGCCAAATGTTTTAAGCGATCAAAATATGGCAATTTTATGATTCTGATGGGTATGTGTGTTGCATTCAATAACTCGCTTATTTCGCATCTAAATTTAAATATTTTCAGTGTTTCGGAAAGTACATATTCTAAACTTTCCAATGGCATATATTATTATCATATCTGATAAATACTAAAAAAGTTATTCTGGGGGCCAGGTAATCCTTTTTTTCAACCCTAAATGTATCAAGGGGGGCAACAAGTAAACCTGTCCAGGAATAGTATCAACCAATCGTGAACGCTCGGCCAATCCCGTCATTGTTCGGGATCTCGCCTCGTGTGTATCACGGCGCTTCGGTATGTTCAAAATCTTAACATTCTGTATGCCGGAAGGTAACGGCACAGAAAATAGTGCACTGTTGCTAAGCTGTTACTACATAAACATTATGGCCGCTTGCCACACGTGTTGATGTATGATTTACGTTGCATGTTTGTTATTTACAATACAGATGAAGGTTTTATCACTACTTTCACGTAAATAAACTATAGATGGAGCAATCGGCTAAATGATATTGCAAAATATTGAAGATAACTTTGATTTTGAATGCAAATTCGTTTTGGCGGGAATCTGACGCGCGTCACGCTAGTATGCCGTAACCAATATGGAAACCTGCGTAATACATTCGAGTCATGTTGCTAAGCAGTGTACGATATGTTGCATGCTGCGAAGCAGTGTACGAGATGTTGCGAATGAGTATCAACAACACATGTTGACAGTCTGAGGTGAAGGTTATACAGGTTCTGGCACAGTTAAAGAATGAAATAATTATTGCTCAATTAATTGAGCCGATAGACATTCCCTATGATGATATGGACATTTACAAAATCACGTCCAATAGCGAATCTAGCGCAAGGGGTTAAATCACTTTGTATGAATGAAAACACATTTTTTAAATGTTTTAAATGTTTATATCGTTCGATATGGCCGTTAATGATCGATAACTTTTAAAAGTTATTACCTGACAAATAGTGCATCTATTGGAATTGAGGGGAAAAAAATCAGTTAAAATTTTCGTAATTGAATGGATATATTTGTCTCTTTGGTGGGATTTGCTTTTTAGTCGAATTATATACAAATAGTATAAAATTATATACTAAAACATTGTAGCGACTACTCTGAAACTAGTGGACTGATTTTCATGAAACTTCACAGGAATGTTGCTCTTGATGTCTAGTTGATCTTAGCAAAATTTCAGGTCGGCCGGAAATTTAAGATGGCCACCACGGCTAAAAAAATATTTTTAAGAAAACAAATTTGTAGCGACTAATTCTTTTGAAAACTATAAGCGATATTGATATGGGACACTTCTTAAATGATCAGCATGACATGATGTTGGTCTTGGTTGAAACATATTTTAATTCGACATTAAACATGGCTGCCAGTGGCCATCTTTGTTTACATAGAGTTATATAGTAAAAACTGGTAGCGACTACTCCTCTGAAACTACTTGACAGATTTTTATGAAACTTCACAGGAATGCTGATCAAGTTATCAAAACCTATCAGTAGAGCTTCAAGGTCAGTTGTTTGTTGTTTTTTTGCAATGTTTTAAAAGAAGTACTGAAGGGAATTTTATGATGACAACCCATGCACAAGAGCCATTTTGGCCAGCAGAGCGTCAACACGCCATATTTTGCCTCTTGTTTTGTTCCTATTCTACTATTTGTGAAACTATTATTGGAGCAATATAATCAACAGTCTGTAATATGCAAAAAATAATTATCTTTATAGTATTTTTTCTTATAGTTTATCTTAATGATTAAACAAATGCAAGCTATGAAGAAAAACTAACGGTGAGAGTTTTAAAATATCAACATAGATTGTCCCTTTAAATTAAGAAGTGGAAAGCAGTGACACTAAGTTAATTATTTTTGAAATTACCTCCATTTCAGTTTGGTAAAAATGTTGTTCACTAAATACATGTACTATTTCGATTCTGTTTTATTGGCAAGATTAATGATAATAAAATATATTATTAATACGGGGTGCTTTCGTTTATTTTATCATGGTATTTCGTCAGTTGGTAGTATGTTGGCTTTGTTTGATAATTTAGTTAAATATTGAGACTGGAAGAGCTTTAGGCTCGATTAGCAATTCAGTTTATTTGAGAAAAAAATCACTTCGAAATCGATATGTTGCTACACAACGATACATTCACTGTTAGTTTACTTATGTTTTGATTTTAAGTTGCAAGCCATTATAACCATATACTGGTAAGAATATTTTCGAACAGACATTAGTTGAAATGTCACAACTCAGTTTTAAATTTTACATTTAATACATGATTTAAGCTTTAACATAAACAACTATGCGATTATTAACTAAACCAACAGACTAGCAGTGTATGTATTTGTTCATAAAGCAAGATAATTAAAGTAGTAATTTCTCTACTTGATCCTCCAGAAAGTACAGAAATTTGCCATCTCAGAGGCTGAGTCTTGATTTGAAATTACCTGTAATACCACGCACTGGCACACAGATATCTAATTAATTTAATTTTTGGTATGGTACTTTAGGTCATTTTCAACACATGTAATGTTTTATATGACGGTCGATTTTCTGTGGTGGAGGTAGAAAAAACATTCGACAGTTTACACCCTTCTAGTTTAATCACGGTGGCGAAACCAATTGACTTTTTATACGCCCCTCCTAAGACGGGACGTATTATGTCGTGGCGTTGTCCGTCCGTTAAGTTTTGCGATGTCCGCTCTCTAACTCAAACAAATATTATCCAATCATTATGAAACTTGGAAATACTGTTTATATGCATAATATCTAGGTCAAGTTCGGAAACCAGCCATATCGTCCCGGTAACAACCGTGAACGGAGTTTAATTATTGAAAATCGACAATTTTGATGATGTCCGCTCAATAACTTGAACATTTGTTTTTCAATCTTGATGAAACTCGGTCAAGTTCGAAAACCAGTCCAATCGCCCTGGTTACAACGGAGTTCGTATTATGTTGCGGCACTTACAATCATTTATCACAGTTACAAACAAGAAATAAATGATGCAAAGCATCAATTCGCCGGTAATGATGTAACATACATGTTTGTCCTCGATTCACATCGTTTAAAAATATGCGCAGTGAAGCAGTCTACTCGATTCAGTAAAAAGACGCGTCCACTTGGTAGGTCTATGCATGAAAACAGTGATAAAACCTTCATCTGCATTGTAAAAAACAAATGCGCAGTGAAGCAGTCTACTCGATTCAGTAAAAAGACGCGTCCACTTGGTAGGTCTATGCATGAAAACAGTGATAAAACCTTCATCTGCATTGTAAAAAAACAAACACTCAACTCAAATCATACATCAACACGTGTGGCAAGGGGCTATATTGTTTACATAGCAACAGTGCACTATTATATGTGCCGTTGCCTTCCGGCTAACTGAATGTCAAGATTTTGAACATACCGAAGCGCCGTGATACACACGAGACGGGATCCCGAAGAATGACGGGATTGTCCCAGCATTCACGATTGCCGAAATGATTGCTTCCAATATTCGGTCGTTTAACACACGGTGCCCAAATTACATTTTATAGATGATACTTACAAGTGCCTTTTTTCTTACATATATGCATTTATTGTACTATAATGTTAACACATATATGTTTCTATATCATAGTATGTCGTTTATTATACAAAATAATCTGCATAAAGTCAAATGTTAATAAAACGCTACGTCTTTTAAAAGTTATTTTCAGAGTATTCATTATTTATACACAGCATACAACCTTTTTACCAGTTAATTCATACATATACACTTCTTTAACAGGTCTGCCAAATCTCCGGATAAAATCCGGATTCTACGGATTGTTCAGTCGCTCTCCGGATCTCCGAATTGAAGTGTAAAAGCTCCGGATTTTTCATCAAAACAAAATGTTCACGATTTAACAGCTATATTTTCATAGTTTATCACAATGTATCAGCTATTTCCCGAATTGATCAAGTTACGCTCCCTAGTCAGAGGAGTATTAATCAACGGGGGTCGTCGTATAATGCACTGACTGAATAACAATTAACACCTAAAGGCATAATTAGTTCCTAATGTTGACCGCAGAACTGTAATCGAATGTTGAACGCAGAACTGTAATCGAATGTTGAACGCAGAATGCAGAACGCAGAGCCAACTTCACGCGCATACAATACGTTTCATTTCTTTGCATGTTTAAGACTATACATATACTGAATTCTATCAAATAATTTCTCTGGTTTTATATAACACTACTTATGGTTACATTCATACATGTGACATCTGCACCAGCAGCTCGACTTTCTTAAGGTCACAGCACAGTTTCTGAATGTATAATATACTGAAAGGAAAAAGAAACGCATTATGGGTATTTCCGCTATATAATGTATGTTGAATATGCTACTGCTAATCGAATGGCACAGGGCGACATGAGGCCTGTCCTTTCGGAAAGAAGGTTTAAACAGCACCGAACACACCAATAGTTACCCCTTTAAATTTTCATTATCGACAGAATGCGCATTTGGCTCAAGCAGGTGAGCAAACGTATAGGCTTTAAACGTTACAATCTCTTAATTAAACACAATTATACTGAAATGGCTTGCCTTTTTCAAGCGAAACTTCAACATTTATGAATTTCGTGTAACAAAGTATACTTCGATTAAAAAAAAATTCTACTACATGAAAGAATTGTCCTTTCTGTAATTTGTTGTAGCCCCTTTTTGTACAAAACACATTGAGATATATCTGGAATATTACGTGGAATTATGTGTGTAGTATAGGCGTTTTTTTAATTATGCCTTTTTTTCCTTTCAGTATATATCACGCGTCACACATTTGAAGCGGGTTATGTTTATGTGGGTTATTAAGTCGATATATATATATCGACCTTAACCCACATAATCATGATAATGCGGTGTCAAGAAATATAGGGTACATCAGGGTCGTAGCAAGAGTCGTACAAACAACGAAGTAAATAAATTGCCGGTGTATCGGGTTTTGTTAGGTGTAGTGGGTGGAGGGCTATGGTTTTGTTAGGCGTAGTGGGTGAAGGGCTATGGTTTTGTTAGGCGTAGTGGGTGAAGGGCTATGGTTTTGTTAGGTGTAGTGGGTGAAGGGTTACGGATTTGGTTCGGTGTATTGGGTGAAGGGCTACGGGTTTGGTTAGGTGTCGTGGGTAAAGGGCTATAGGTTTTGGTTAGATGTCTGTGGGTTTTGGTTAGGTGTAGTAGGTGAAGGGCTATGGTTTTGTTAGGTGTAGTGGGGAATGGACTATGTTTTTTGTTAGGTGCAGTGGGTGATGGGTTTCGGGTTTGGTTCGGTGTATTGGGTGAAGGGCTACGGGTTTGGTTAGGTGTCGTGGGGAATGGGCTATGGTTTTTGTTAGGTGTAGTGGGTTTCGGGTTTGGTTCGGTGTTTTGGGTGAAGGGCTATGGGTTTGTTAGGTGTAGTGGGTGAAGTGGTATGGGTTTTGATTAGATGTAGTGGGCGAAGTTCTGCGGGTTTTGCTTAGGTTTAGTGGGCGAAGGGCTATGGGTTGTCACCTTTAGTGTAGGTTGTTACCTTTAGTCCCAACATTGTTACCTTTAGTGCAGTTTGTTAAATTTAGTGCAGTTGTTACATTCAGGGTTCAGCAAGAATCTGATTTTAATATTTGAGAAATAGACATAGCTTTGTGAATCGTGTTGTGCACCTCGTGGTTTTCTATTTAAAGCTCAGTTTACCCATACTCTCCATTTACTTCAACTAACTACACCACATGTGCAGTCGATTACGAACAAGAATTAGTTTAATTTATTCAAGATGGTTTTCTTCAATAAAATTCTTAAGGGTGTACTGGGTGGTTAGTTTTCAATTATGGTCTGTATATGTGTGCAGAGGGGAGAAATAGGTGTTACGTGTTTGAAATCACATCATTAACATGAACTTAACTCGATACACTCTGAATTTTGAAAATAATGCATATTTTAATTGCTCAACCGTAAAAAGAAGAAACCTGATATGTCTGAACTTTTAAACTGCGCTTATATATTCAAAACGATAAAACGCGATTATAATTTCATTAACAGGGGCGGATACAGTATTTGAGATTACGGCAACGCAACTGTTAAAAAAACAACCAAATACACACGTTTTTTCACCTGGTTTAAACCCCCAGCGATCTTTTTTGCCACTGACCGTTCCAAGGCGGTAGCTATTGTTAACCCTCTTGTGTTTGTGATGTCATATCTGGCATTTTATTCATCTGTATAGTTGTTGTTTGTTTCTGTGTTTGTTTGTGGTTGACTGTCGTCCTTGAATGCTACTTTTCCTGTTCGATTTTTAGCTCACCAGCTATTGTGACCACTCTTCGCCCGTCGTCTGTCGTATGTCGTTTGTCGTCAACATTTAGCTTGTTTACACGATAGAGGCCACATTACTTAAGCAATCTTAACCAAGATTGCCCAGATTGTATGTGACCATAATATCTCGGACGAGTTCGATAATGGGCCAGATGCGACGAGTAACACCAGAGGTATGGCCCCTGAATTAGAAAAAAATGCTGTTTTAGCTTGTTTACACGATGGAGGCCACATTACGTAAGCAAGTTCAACCAAACTTGCATAGATTGTATATTACCATAAGATCTCGGACACGTACGATAATGGGCCAGATCGGACAAGTAGTACCAGAGTTATTGCCCCTGAATTAGCAACAAATGCAGTTTTTCATCTTGTTTACACGATAGAGGCCACATTTCTTGAGTAACCTAACCAAACTTGCCCAGATTGTATATGACCATAATATCTCACGAGTTCGATAATGGGCAAGATCGGAACAGTACCAGTTATGTTCCCTGAAAAGAAAAAAATGCAGTTTTACATGTTGTTATCACGATACAAGCCACATTTATTTAGCAATCTTAATCAAACAAAGTTACACAGTTTGTTATTATTATTATTATTATTATTATTATTATTATTATTATGTATTGTTTTGTTTTTTTATTTGATTTTTTATTTTAATATTTTTTTTTAGCTTTTTATTGGTTTTTTTTTTTTAGCTTTTTTTATTAAACGCCGTGTTGGATTTGACGAAACTTAGCACATGTAGCAGGAAGCATTTGTATGATATCTAGTAGTGCATACTGCTTTTTTTCCGGTTCGTTGATTTTTGACGGAGTTACGGCCCCTTGACATTTTTACTTTAAAGTTCTTGACGGCGCTACTCCTCCTAAACTCCTTCTTGGATTTCGACGAAATTTGGCTCGAAGCATTGGTAAGATGTCTAGTTGTGCATATCGCGCTTTTGTTCCGGTTCGCTGGCTTTTGACGGCGTTATGGCTCTTTGACATTTCTTGTCGGCGCTACTCCTAAACGGCTTGTTGAATTTCTACGATATTTGGCAGGAAGCATCTATATGATGTCTAGTTGTGCAAATCGCTGTATATCAATGAAATCATGGACAAGTTAAAAAAACAGCTATATCTTGTTAGTAATGACAGATATATGGCCCTTGATTTATTGAAAAATGATATATTGCATTTTCCTTTGTAATGTTAAATCTGTAACTACTTCATAATGTTAAATCTGTAGCTACTTCATTTTTTATCTGATCTTTACCAAACATTTTTAGAATGTTAATATCAATAAAAGCTTATAAACAAGTTGCCTGATTCATATCCATCCATATACTCCCGCCCCCGCCCACATTATTAAATACAGTAATTA
The DNA here is from genome assembly GCA_037043455.1 of Cyrtodaria siliqua. Classification (NCBI taxonomy): domain Eukaryota; kingdom Metazoa; phylum Mollusca; class Bivalvia; order Adapedonta; family Hiatellidae; genus Cyrtodaria; species Cyrtodaria siliqua. The sequence goes on from JAWPHD010012851.1 coordinate 40,858, forward strand.
AGAATAGTTTGTCAATATATAGAGATACTAATGCGTCGTCACTAAACTCATGTTTATTAAATGTCGTTTTTTTTATTTAAAATGGTACATAACGTATTCAAATAAGATGTCAAAGGTTATGTCTATAGCTCGACTACTTAAATAATATGGGAGTTTTTGTTCGCATCCTGACCTTGGTATCCTCGCGTTAATAAAGCACGCTTATTTTAATGGGTGACTTGGAGGGGGGGGGGGGGGGGGGGGGGGGGGGGTGACAATCGAAGGAGAGGGACGGGATCATGCGGGCGGGTAACAGGTTTTTCTCCTTTTATTTGCTTAAATTAAGTCGAACGCAATTAAATATTGATGAGTATATCTGTAGCTGTATGAGAAAAATCATACATACTAGACAAAAACACTGCATACATCGCATGTACAATGCCAAAGGAGTGCAACAAACATAAGGGAGCAATGAGAAAGTCACTCGTGACATATTATTGATATTACGTCCCATGTATACAGACTATTGTAAACAAAATTACAAATTTATGCAGATCCCACGGCCGCTGCTGGTTCGGTGGTTGTATTCATCTGTTCATGCCCATTAATTGTATGTTTGGTTATAGGGTGCGATCTAAACGGTTTCCAAGTTATGACCCATGGGGCTATGTCCCCAGGGGTGAGAAGGACCCCGGGGTCAATGCTGGTGGGATGCTTGTATCTGCTGTCCATGCTCAGTTAGTGTAAAACTGTAGTTTCAGGAAAGAAAATAGTCTAAACATTATCCCAATATAAGTCTATTTAACACATGTGACCCCTGTGGTGGGGCATAATTTGCCCACATGGTCTCGGATTGAACAAACTTGGTAGAGGACCGCACGCGTATGGTAAATGCAACATATAAAACTATGACCCTTGTAGTTTCAGAAAAGAAGATTGCTTTAAAGATTCTCCTATATAACTCTACGCAAAACTGTCCCCCGGGGCGGGGCGGGGCCTGATTTGACCCCGGGTCGCCATTTGAACAATTTTGGTAGAGGACCAAGTAGTATAGAAACTGGAGTTATTGGGACAGTTTTTCTCATCGGGGAGTTTTATGCAACGAGTCAGTAAATTTGTTGGCCGGCAAGCCAAACAACAAATTAAAAACTCATTGCAACCCCCCTCAAAGAAACCCCACCCCAATAACCCCAGTTTCTATACTACTTATAAATAATGGATAATATGACTTGCTACTTTTTTAATCAACCCCAAATAAAACAACTGTAGATCAGGTAATCAATATCTTTTAAACCAACACTGTAGATGATTTCAGTCTCGGCTGTTAAACAAAGTCGGAAGGAACAGGCCCCAGTTTGTATACTACTCGCAAATAATTGATAATATAACTTGCTACTTTTTTGGAAGGGTGCAACTATTTTATTTTCCGATTTTGGGTGAATCTACTTTTGGCGAAGTTTCCAAATCACACAACCCAAACCTTTTTAACGCACTTTTATGTCTTGAATATCCTTAAACGGTACCCAGCTATTAAAATCCTCATTGTAACCCTTCCATTTAATCAATACTTGTTTCTTTTTGTAATCACGTCGTATAACCTTTTCAATTCTGAATATTTCTTGATCAGCTTTTAACATTTCCAATTGATAGAAGCTTCCATCAATGTTTTGGTTGTTCAAATCTTTTATTTTGTATGTCTCGCGATTTGTATATTGAATTTCATCAATAATTAATATTTCTTGGGTCCAATTTGGAGTATAACCTTTTTCAAACGTTCTTTTATATTTGCTAATTCTAACCTTGTCTCCTATTTTAAACTTTGGCAATTATTAATTTTCATCTTTCCATACAAGTTGAAATACACTATTCCTTTATTTTTCCCATCACTAGCCTCAATCGGTGTCATTTTAATACTCCGATGTTTTGTATTATTGTATTTATCAACCATCGCCTGTAGCACGTCTAAATATGTATTTGTGTTGTTTGCTGTAAATTATTTCCACATCCTCTCTTTCAATGTCCTGTTAAATCGTTCAAATACTACAGCTTTTCCGAAATTAAACGTGTGATACATTTTAATATTATTATCATCAAGAAATTGCTTAAATGTCTTATTATAAACCTCCACACCCTGACCAACCCAGAGCAATTTACAGTGTCTTCCTGTGCTTATAATCTTTTGAAAAGCTTTTGTAATTTCTATACCAGTTTTATTTGGAACAGGCATAACCCAAGCAAATTTACTAAATACATCAATAACAGTAAGCAAGTATTTTACACCTTTATTATATTTTGAAAACGATTGCATATCAACCAAATTAGCCGACCATATTTTATCAATTTCATTAACAATCACACGGCGTTGAGTGAACTTTCTTTGTATAGGTTTATGAAGTTCATCGGCTAGCTTATCAGTCCATCTCAACGCATGTTCTTGATTTTTGGCTCTCCAAGTCCTAGTTTATATTTTGCACTACTTACGGGCTTGACTATCAAATTCTTAGCGATTTATTCTCCAAGTGATTTGGATTTACTCGTTTTCAAACCAGCCAGCGTGTTTTTATCACACATTGATTTATTACTAGGACTTTCGTCATAACAATAATCATGATCTTTGCAAATAGCATCTAATTAATTTGATGGTTCTCCACTGTCAAGCGGATTACCAGGACCGCAATATTTATAACCAGGAAGTGTTAGCCCTTTTTTAGGTAGCAAAGGAAGCAAATCTTTATGGATATCGATGTTTCCACCTTGTGTACTTTTAACAAATTTCGTTTTAGAAATACCGCAAGATGCACACGTTGCTTTTAACATTCTTCTACCATTATTTGCTCAAATATACTGACGATTAACATTTTCAGTAATTATGTTTTCTTTCACACAGTAACTCATGTATAATATATGATTAGACTAAACTTGTTTTTTAAAATATGATCGTATTATGTTTTCATTTTCCACAGGTTTGTAAGGTTTTAATAGTGTATAAAGAATATCGTACATACTGTTTTCTTCTTGCAACTTTTACAAGTACAGACAGAAATATCCGCATAAGACACTTGTTTTATCTTGATACTGAATTGTTGTATTTTATGTACGTTAAAACTTCTTTTGGTGGACTCAAGCCAAACGGATCAAAATAATACTCATTACAGTAACAAGTCCAGTGTGTGCCGGGTCCAGTATAATCATCAATATTATTAATACCGCATTCTTGTTTATTTTGTTTTGTCGGTACTTTGTTCTTGCTGAACAATCCCCTGAATTTCTGTATACCTAACTGCTTGACCCACTTCATTATGTCTACGTTAGAGACAGGCTTGTTTGTGAAAATTAACTTTTTTTTACGAATGGGATACTTCTATATGGTCTAATTTGTGAGTCCACTTGTAAGCCATTTCCACGATCAACTCTCAATCCTTTTCCCTTCCTGCCTACTTGTAAACCTTTTCCCGTCAAACCACTAATAAGAGATCCAATTAAAGGAATTCCCAGTGATGCAAGAAGTCCAAGAAATCCCCCGTTTTGTTGTTGATGACTTGTCAGTTTAATAGGGCAGCAACCTTTTGACTTTATAATCTTTTGTCTTTGTGACGGTGTTAGCTCACTCGATTCAAGTAGTGCTTATTTATTGCTGCTACCATTCCATTTCCGAATAGTTTACAGATTCCAGTATTCGCCAAACCGCTAAATGCTCTTGTTGCTAGTGGTGCTAATACTTTCGGAGCGAGTCTAGCAACTGTCGGTAATATTGTTTTAGTCAACAAACCAACTAACACCTCCAAAAAGCCTCCATTCTTGGACTGAGATCTCATCTGCGATTTTGTTATATTCACATCCAATCCATATCCGTTGAATTTAGCTTTATTAATATTCTTAATCTGAGTAGCTGTCAACAACAAAAGAAAATCCCCTGTTAGTTGATTATTCTTTAGCCTGAGCGTTAATTCACTTTTGTTTTCATATGCTTTTGCCAGACTTCGTTTCTGACCATCTGTTAAATCTATCGAATACTTTATGTAAGCCATATATATTATAAGTTAGATTAAACTATTACCAATTCATTTCCATCGGCATTAATAACAACATTTTCCTTGTATAAGACTAAAGCATAAACTTTATATCTAGCGGTAGGAACGTTGTTTAGTTTATATCTCAAACTTAGTTGTTTTGGATCAACACTGACCTCATTACCCGTGCAACTTAAATCGAAATATATCATTCCAAAGAGATTTTTAAAATTACCCACATTGAGTAAAGTTCCATTGTTTTTATCATTTTGTTTGTAAGAATAATTAATAACATCTCTGAATATTCTTATGATATTAGCATAACTATATTCGGTTTCTGGATAATAAACTCCATTTCCAACTTCCAATCTAGCTGATTGTTAATAGCAATGAGCATCAGCGGCATTGAGCTTGAACGTATCCAAAAGATGAGGATTTTGTGTTTGAGAAGAACTCTTGTCTGACCTTTGCAGATAAACAAAAACTTGTTTTGGACTTTTAACTCCAGCTGTTATTCTAAATACAGATTCTGTTAGTTGAGTACTTCCGCTTTCTTGTATCATTTCACGAAGGTAAGTCCATCGTGTTGTTGTCATGTGATTTGTCATTACAAAACTTAAACCATCTGAGTTAAACATCATTCTAGGTATCCACAAAACTAATTTATCAATAACTACTCGACCATCACCACCACTTGATTTGAAAATTAACACATTATCATCTGCCAGTTGCAAGCTAATTTGAATTTGACTAGGAGGAAGCATTTTTGTTTCCAAACCTTCAAAGAAGGAATATTTGTTTAATGGAAGTATAGAATCAACTTTTTGATTAGTTACGATTAAAGCTTGGCGAGCTGCAAAGCCTGAATTAAAAGTAACAAGTTCATCAGGTCGAGATTCTGCATCAGTCGTATTGTCTAAATAAAAGTATTCGTTTGTTCCGGTTGTCTTTGCATAATCGTCAGAAATTTCAAGCAAGCTTTTGACATTAACAAATCTGTGAAGATTATTTCTATCGTAAACTATTTTTCCATTTTGCTTTACTTGCATTTGATCAATCAGTGAAGCTGCATCGATAATTAAAGTAATTCTGTCAGCATCTGCGAAAGCGGCTCCATCAGCAAGCTTGTTTACTTGAAAACCGATTTCGAAATATGCGTTATACCAATCAAAGTAAGAACTTCTATCATTTATCGTAAATTGATAGCCACTTTCCATTTGTCTAGTATTATCTCCAGGTCTAGTTATGGGGGTATCTAACTGAACAGGTACATGTGCATATCTAGTATTAAATTTATCAATTCGAAACATATATGTATACTAGTAATTAGATTAAATTAATCGTTTGATTTTTGCATGAATTCCTCTATCGGATAGTAATCTGTTAATTTTTGCATTCACATCTTCTTCAATTATATTATCAGCCACAACTTTAGCTACATCTTTTGTGGCAGCTTTTGTAATAAATTATCTCACCTTTTGGTTTAGGTTTAATAACCGAAACTAATTTATCAGCAGTCATTTTTCCTACTTCATCTCCAAGTTTCTTAGAACAACTCTTTATGATTTGTTTTCCAGCAGTTTCTAATGCTATTTTGCCTGCTGTTTTTACAGACTCACTGAATATTTTCGAGCCAACCTTTGAAAAAATTTCAAATATACCAGCTCCAGTTAATCTGTCACCTTCAGTATAGGTTCCCGTGCTAGTATCATAAACTTTTTTAATCGCGTCATATAACATATGTTAGATAAAACATAAGTTACTCAACTTGTATTACATTAATTCTTTCAAAACAAATCGAAATTACGTCTGAACTCCATTAAGATTAATAATTTTACCGGAAAAATCAGTTATGTAAATATTAAAACTGTTAATGATCGTTTTGTTTACTCCACAGAACCCGACTCTTATCGGTTCATCTCTGAAAGGATATGACCTCGTAAGATCGGCTGTACTTATTTCATAAATAACATCCCCATATGATTTGTCAACAATATAATTACTTATCAAATCACAGTGGATATATAAAGTATCAATAGAATTAGTTATGTTTGGTACTACTGTTCAAAGTTTGGTTTCTCTAATAACCGCATCTTTGTCAAACCCAATCAAAGTGTGAAAGTTTGATTCTCTCAAATCAAGTATGAAATTATTATGAATGGTAACTAAGCATTTAAAACTGATAAATAAAATTCAATTCTTATCGGGACAGGTGAGTCATCAGTTAAATCACCATTTACAGTCAAAGTTTCTTTTATATAATTATCGATATCAGCATAACTGTAATTTCCATTTGTAAAAATAATACTTTTCCAATCTGTTCCATTGTGATACCGTATCACTTTGTTATTAAAATCCTCGCTAATATTATACCAAGTCATAGAATTAATCTTATCGAGTCCAATGCCATATTGTTTGTTCTTGTCTAATATCAATGGTCTGTCAAATACAGTTGTAAAATTACTCGGTGTATTTGAGCTATTAATTAATGCAGCTCTTTCTGATGATAATACAATTTTTTGTTCCATTATTCATATTAGTAGATAAAATTAATCACCTTTGTAATACAGTTTAAAACTAGATTTTTCAAAATCAAAAACTTGAGTAGTGTTACTTTTTTTGTATGCAAGGATCTTAGGATGGTCCAAAAATAAGAATTCGGAAGATATGCTTCAAATGTTCCTTTTAGTATTCGTTTGCCATTTTCTATTTTTGGTTGAGCAAGTGGCTTATCAGTACTTGGTCCTATATTAAACAAACTAAACGTTTCTATGTCAAGTTCTGTATTTGCAACAGTATAATTATGTAAGATCTGCTTCAACTATATAACGTCCGGGTTTTACAATTTCTGTTCTAACATTCCTATAATGTCCCACAACAATAATCATCAATGTTTATAAATGGATTGGTTACAGTAGCAAATGTCATGAGAAAAAAGATTTCATGAAAGGTTCTTTCAAGCGGTTTTCGCATTGAATATGATGCATAACCATTGTTATCGCCCATAAAGCTTATTCCATCTATTGTATATTCAAAAAATAGAATCCGGCTTGCATTGTCCACTTTCACCGTCAACTCATCAATTATACCAAGAAATGCTGTGTGGCGACTATCATACTTTTGATTAAACTGTTTCAATAAAACTATTTCGCTGTCAAAAGCTTTGCTCCTGTCATCCTGAGCAGCTCTCATTTGTCTCGAAACATCAGCAGTAGCAGTCAAGAGTTTATTTTTGTCAACCATTTTTTCATTTAATTTTATATAATCCTGTTCTAATGTACCTTTGAGAAGAGTTATTTCATTATCAAAAGCTTTGTTTTTAGCTCTACCGTCCGTCCGTCTGTTAACTTTTGCCTTGTGAACGCTCTAGGGCCTTCATTATTCATCGAATCTTTACGAAACTTTGTCAGTGTCTTTATATTAATAAAAGCTCGGATAAATTTGAAAACCAGCCGGATCAAATAAATTTCACCGGCGTTATAGCCCTTGATTTGCTGAAAAATGCCATATTAAGCCTTGTAAACACTCTAGCACCTTCATTTATTATTTGATCTTTACCAAACTTGCACAGATTGTTAATATTAATGAAAGCTCGGACAAGTTTGATAACCAGCCAAATCGGATCAGTAACACCGGAGTTATGGCCCTTGTTTTTTTCTGAAAATTGCTATTTTCTGCCTTGTGAACGCACTAACACCTTCATTTATTATTTGATCGTTACCAAACTTGCACAGATTGTAAATACTAATTATAGCTTGGACAAGTTCGAAAATCAGCTGAATTGGGTCATTAACACTAGAGTTATGGCCCTTGTTTTTTCTGAAAAATGCCATTTTCTGCCCTGTGAACACTCTAGGGCCTTTAATATTAATCGGATCTTTACTTAACTTTGCCAGTGTCTTTATATCAATGAAAGCTCGAACAAGTTCGAAAACCGGCAAGATCGAAATAATTTCAATGGAGTTATGGCCCTTGTTTTGCTGAAAAATGCCATATTAAGCCTTGTGAACGCTCTATCACCTTTATTTATTCTTTGAACTTTACCAAACTTGCACAGATTGTTAATATCAATAAACGCTCGGATAAGTTAGAAAACGAGCTAGATCGGACTATTAACAGCGGAGTTATTGCCCTTGATTTTGTTAAAAATGCTATATTTTGCCTCGTTAAGACGATAGGGGCTTCATTGTTCATCCAATCTTTACCAAACTTTATCAGAATGTTAATATCAATGAAAGCTCGGACAAATTCGAAAACCAGTTATATTGGAGCAGTATCGGCGGAGTTATGGCCCTTGATTTAGTTAAAAATGCTAAATTTTGCCTCGTTAAGATGATAGGGCCTTTATCTTTCACTCGATCTTTACCAAACTTTACCAGATTGTTACTATCAATGAAAGCTCGGACAAGTTCGGAAACTATCCAGATCGGACCAGTATCGGCGGAGTTATGGCCCTTTATTTAGTTCAAAATGCTATATTTTGCCTCGTTAAGACAATAGGGCCTTCATTTTTCATCCTATCTTTACAAAAAGTTATTACATTGTTAATGTCGTTGAAATCTCGAACAAGTTCGAAAACCAGCCATATCGAACCAGTAACAGCGGAGTTATGACCCTTAATTTAATTAAAAATGCTATATTTTGCGTCGTTAAGACGATAGGGGCTTCATTGTTCATCCGATCTTTATTAAATTTTATCAGATTGTTAATATCAATGAAAGCTCGGATAAGTTTGAAAACCATTCATATTTGACTAGTAACAGCGGAGTTATGGCCCTTGATTTAGTTTAAAATGCTATATTTTGCCTCGTTAAGACAATAGGGGCTTCATTGTTCATCCGATCTTTACTAAACTTTACCATCTTGTTAATATCAATGAAAGCTCGAATAAGTTTGAAAACCAGTCAGATCGGACTAGTATTAGTGGAGTTATGGCCCTTGATTTAGTTAAAAAATGCTATATTTTGCCTCGTTAAGACGATAGGACCTTCATTTTTCGTCAGATCTTTACCAAACTTTACCAGATTGTTAATATAAATTAAAGCTCAGACAAGTTCGAAAAACAGCCAGATCGGACCAGTAACAGCGGAGTTATGGCCCTTGATTTAGTTAAAAATGCTATATTTTGCCTTAATACGATAGGGTCTTCATTTTTCATCCGATATTTACCAAACTTTACCAGATTGTTACTATCAATGAGTTCGACAAGTTTGAAAACAAGCCAGATTGGACCATTTACACCGGAGTTATGGCCCTTGATTTTCTGAAATATGCTATATTTTGGCCTCATTAAGAAGAAAGGGCCTTCATTTGGCCAAATTCCATTGACAATTTTCAGGGATGATCAGTACCAAGCCTAGTTGTACATATCGTCTCTGTGTTCAAGTTGAATGATTTTGGCGGAGTTATGTCCCTTTAAAGGTTTTTATACACAAACTTTGTCCTGACTAGTTTTCCTGAACCCCTGGCCGGATTTAAACAAAACTTTTTAGGAATGATCAGTTCCAGGTCTAGTTGTGCAAATCTTTGCCGTGTTCCAGTTGAATGATTTTTGGCAGAGTTATGGCCCTTTAAAGGTTTTAATACACAAACTTTGTCTGGACTATTCTCCTGAACGTCTCCCTACATTTCAACAAAACTTTACAGGGATGATCAGCACCAAGCTTAGTTGTCCATATCATCGTCGCATTCCGTTTAACAGATTTTTGGTGGAGTTATGGCCCCTTAAAGGTTTTTGATACACAAACATTTTCCGGGCTAGTTTTCCTGAACCCCTGGCTGGATTTTAACGAAACTTGACAAGAATGATCAGTATCAAGCCTAGTTGTGCATATCATCGCCATATTCGGGTTGAATGATTATTGTCAGGGTTATGGCCCTTTAAAGGTTTTAGTAAAGAAACGTCCAGATTAGTCTGATCTGAACTCCTTGCTGGATTTCAACGAATCTTGATGGGGATGATCAGGACCAAGCCTAGTTGCACCTATCATTGCCTTGTTCTGGTTGAATGAATTTTGGCACAGTTATGGCCCTCTTAAAAGTTTTAATACACTAACTTTGTACAGACTAGTTCTCCTGAACCTCTGGCTGGATTTCAACGAAACTTGTCAGGGACAATCAGTACCAAGCCTAGTTGCCTATATCATCACCATGTTCTGGTTGAACGATATTTGAAAGATTTATGGCCCCTTGTGCATAAACTTTATCTTTAGCAAGGAGAGCGTCCACAGGCCCTCTTGGGCCTCTTGTTTTCATCCTGGGCAGCTTTATCAACCATTTTACTCAAAGCAGTCTCCAGCGACTTGCCGTCAACCATTTTCTTTTTGATGTCTTCAAACTCTTTGTTGATATCGTCAACATTGGTGTTTATCTATTCATTTGATATTTTAATTTGAGTTATTTCAGTAGTAAAAGCAGTTCTCATTTGTGTTGTAGCATCAGCAAAAGCAGCTTCAAGTTCATTGTTATCAACCATTTGTTTATTGATTTCTCCAATCCGTGTATTAATATTTTGAACACCAGATCTTATTTGTTCACTTAATTGAGTCGCCATGCGTCAGCATGGCTGACTCTTTGGAACCGTGTATGTATGTATATACTGCAATTTCTGAATATGGAGTTTTTAAAACGGGTGAGGAGCTTTACCGTTTTCGGCAATGTATTCCCTTTTAACTGCCTCAAATACAATTTAATTTGATAAGGTGACTGACATGAACGTTATGTATACCGAGTAATATAACTACTGATTGTGAAATAATGAAATAATTGTAATTGTATACAGTATAAACGTGTCTTTTTTGTAGGTTTACCGAAATATTATGCGCATTAATACACCAAAAATCGGACGGGGAGCTTTACGCACTATGAGAATGCACTTCGAGAATGTAGTTTCTTTAACTGCCTCAAGTATAACTTAATTTCATAAGGTGACTGACATGAAGTTATATATACCGAATAATATAACTACTGATTGTGAATATTTGTCATTGTATACAGTATATACGTGTCTTTTTTTAAAAAGAAACTGAAATACAATGCACAATAATACACGCATAAATATTTTATGAATGGAATCAATAGCGTAGTTACCCGGATGTGCCGCTCATGACATGCGTGACCTAGATAACAAATTGGGAACTAAATGTCCGTAAATATTGTAGTTATTGTGCCTAGTACTTTGAGAAATAGTATTGCATCTGCTACAAATAAATACACAAGTTGATGAAAATAATTTGTCAAGAAGTGCTCAGTTCTACTACCAAGGTAAACAAATCATAATAGTTTAAAGGGACACACGGCAATCTTTACAGACATTTTGTCACAACTTTGAGATCGACAATTATTGACATAAACATATTTTGCTATTAGGGTTGTTTTCTTTCCTCTTTGATAAAAAATAACATTTTTGGCATTCAAAACACATTAATGCATGAAAAAAGTTCGTAATTGATGGTATTTCGATTGAATGTCTGTGAAATTTCCTGACAGCGGTGTCATAGTAGTTCGGATGGTACATAATTTCGGATAAATTTTTTTTTTACATAATCGAATAAGAAAAACTGTCCTTTACAAATACATGTTGGTGGGGAAAAAAAATATATGTATAGATACAGATATAAAGTATATTTCTATTCATTATTTAAGGTGTAAGGAGTTCCTGGAATCCTACTTATAAATGCTTTCTAGTCTAGCCTCCTAATTCTTTATCTTGTAGAAAGTGGTGACAAAAAGGAAAATATAGCCACAGGAGGCCCTGATAGTCTAATAAAACCTGATTAAAAACTTGGCTCCAGTTTCACCAAGTCGGCTCTGATTATTATCGTTTGGCAAAAAGTGCTAGTACTCTCCTTTGCATCGGTTATAAATTACTATGTAATATTCTATTCTAACTTATTTGAAACAGAGTAGTAAATACGTCCACTGACCAGGAGCATAAAGTGGTAGCAAAAAGAAAAATATCGTTAGGAGGTTCTGAGTTTGATTACTACATATGTAACAAATGTGTGGTATAAAAGCGAATAAAGACTAATTTCCAATAAGAAAAAAATATTGGACCTTTCCATTTTAAATCAGGGCCTGTCCATTTTAAATCAGGGCCTATTCATTTTCAGAAGCAACAAGCCCTGGGCCTGTCTCTTAAAATAATTGCCTATGAGCACTGACATACACTCGAAACCAAAATCGACGTGGTTGCAAAAAATAATTCCGTCCCAAGCATTTTTCAGTACAAAAAAAATCTCATGTTCTAAGCATCAACATTTCATTTTAATACGCCACACATGTAAAATTGACATAACCTTTAACCTCAACGAGAAGACAGACAATGTTCAATCTTGGCGACTCTCAGGACCTTCAGTCCTTTGCTTTCTTGTAGTTTTCGCTATCTTTCAATCCATCTTCTTTCTTTTCTAACTCTTTCAAAGTATCACCCAGAAGTTTTATTTCATCTTTCAAGCCATTTTGAATTTCAACCATTTTCTCACGGTTTGTTTGTAATTGCTTTTGTATTAGACTTAATTTATTACCAACACCTGTTGTTAAAGTTTTCATCATGTCTGGAATTTTATCAATATTAAAATCATGTATGGTCTTTGCTACTCTTCTCATGGCAAATTGCTTTTTGCTTCATCATCTGCTTTTTCTGGATTGCCAACATTGATAATTATATTTGTATTCATGTCAATATCACTTCTCAAAACATTTTCCTGGTTTTTACCCTTGTGAAGATAATTAACCAATTTTTGTTTTGGGGTACTCAGACAGCACAATACCAAAACTTGTAATATTAACACTGCCAGTAGTTACTTCCTCGCCAAGATCATTAAAAAGTCCCATTATATAATATATATTACATTAAATTTCACCAATGAAGTTTCTTTTGACCAACTTTCTCGGACGATCAAGATACGTAACATCGTACTGTTTGTCAGTTGCTTTTCTGTACTGCTCTTTGCTAACACCTTGTTCGTTGGAAAGCATACCCAGCTCACGATTAACTGGAGTTGCAAAGAAGGTGTAGTGAGAACAGTTCAAACGAATGTCTTTGGGAATTTTGTAGTAGGATTTTGACAAGTGAATCACGCAACAATTCTTATGCCTGCCTTGGATGAAATAATCGACAATATCATTTTGGTTACGCTCGCAAACATAATTATCAAAAATAGCTATCTATTGAGTATCAGAATCCAAATCATTCACAGGGATAACTTGATCGTTTGAACGCTCCAGTATATCTTCAACCTGAATGTTATTCTTTTTTACTATCTTTTCAAGTTTTTGTGATAATACCTTGTACTTTGACTGTTCCAAGTTTTTAGTAAACTAATAAATCCTGTCTTGTAAACTAAAGGTTTCAGCAACATGTGAACTAGTGTGTTTGTCTTGCCAGATCCTGAAATACCGCATATAAGCATTCTAAAACAACAGTCTGGCATGAAGTTCCATATCTGCTTGAAATTAACGTTGTCTGTCTTCATATCATAGTTTGGAATTTCCATTATAATAATATTTGGATAATACTTAACTAGTCTTAACTAATGTTATTTTATCTAACCCTATAGTATACATGTCTTTGTTAAAGTGGTAAGAATTAGCGAATAAAATGCAAATATCGAATAATCTTGTTAAAGAATATGAAAATAAAGTTATTCAAAAAAGAATAGAAAGAGGAGCTAGCAAGGATTTATACCAAAAAATGCTCGAACCAGTGACTAGTAAAATAAAAGAGCGAACAAGACAGCTAGCTGAACATTTGGTTACCCTTACAGTTGGCTGCGCCCGCAATTAGCTGCCCCGCCCGAGCGTGGAGCGTGGAGCTATAGCACCACCACCGCCACCGCCACCACCACCACCAACGCTACTACCACAACCGCAACCACTCGTTTTTAAAAACCAGCTATCAAGCAAACCGTAAATCCTAAAGACCAAGCACCGAGGGCTGATTTTGGGGAGGAACTAAAGCGGGTAATAGAGTCTGGACCAAAATTAAGAAAAACTCCAGAAAAAGTGCTTAGATCAAAACCTGCCGAACCTGTGGGAGAATTATATGAAAAAATCAAACAAAAACGACCTTCAATTAATCCTGAGGAAGAAATACTAGCAGAATAATGGGAAAAAAAACCTGCTGCGAGGCCCAAGGAACTCAAACCGGTGTATGATATTGACTTGGATGCTGGCATGGATAAAAAAGTACTTGATAAGTATTATATGCCAGTTACAACTGAAATACCAGATATTATGGATGAGGATACTGATTATCAAAAGTATGTTTAGAAAGGCTAAAAAACACGCAATGACTTGTGTCTCAAGTTAAAATCTCTAGACAAACGAATAGACAACCTTAGCAAAGAAAAGCTAGATGAAAGGTTTCAGAAATCGGTAACTACAAGAACTGATGAAAAACTTCTAAAATTAATGGATCCTAAATTACGAATGGAAACTTTAACCCCGCTTAAAATTGAACGTGATGAGATGGCTAATGATATAAAAGCTATAGAATGTTACATGCAGAGGTTACCAGAACGAGTTCGAGCAGCCAAAGAGACTACAAAAAATACTTCCGGTGAAGGTATGCATGCAGCAGAAAAGAAATTCATACAAAGTTAGTAAAGATGGCCGCTACGGCATGTTACTAATTGATATACCTAATCTTGTTGGTCATCACAAACTAATTGCTAGTCAAGGAGGGTCAGTTGTGCTAGATATGGAAGTAGATGGTGATTTTATAGACTTGGTGACAAAGCGTTACAACAATGGAAAAACATACTCGAAGCTATCTCAAAATGCATTCAAAAAACATATTTACCAATTCATAAAAGTTCTTCAAAGTATAAGAAGATTTTAAGGGGTTGTGTAGAATATTACAATAGTCCTGATGATTTGGTTAATGATCTGGAGTTAGTATGTGGAAGTATTAAATCTGGAAATAATAGTCCACAGTTGACGAATAGAGGTTTTGGCATAATCGACGAGTTATTAAAAAATGGTAATATATCAGCCGAAGAACATGAGCAATTGTTTTCTAAATATTTCAATTAAACTAACTATTATAATGAAAGAAATTAAAAGCAAGGAGGAATTAATTAGTTACTTGACTCGACAAGCGGCAGCATACAGACTTAGTTACAAATTATGCGGCAGAATTAATACAGGGTTGCAAATCACAAGTGGGATAATTGTTTGTACCGCCGCATTGGTATTAATCCCCGCGGTTCCTGTTTTCATAGCTATTGTTGGAGCAATTCCCCCAATAATTGCAGTTTTGATGAACACAACTAAAATATCAGAGAAAAAGGTTTTATTAAAATCATGTCATAGGAGTTTCAAATAACTTCTTTCGTATGTGTAAACATCTAATATGCCAGTTGGGGAGATAATCTCACCATGCTTTTCTAAAATACTCCATCTGCAACAAAATGATAGTTTTACTGAACCACTGGAGAGGTATATTGAGAGGTATAAATTGAATGGTTACTAAAAGCAGAGATGATCGTCCATCCAAGTTAAATGGTTGCCAAGCATCCGTCAAAGTTTAATGGTTACTAGTTCTTTTTCAAGCTGTTTCCATATAGTATCGTACTTGTCTCTAGTGGCTTTTGTCTTAATTGGCTTTGTTTCTTTTTTTATTTCTAATAGCTCGATTATTTTCTGGAAAATGTAATTAAATTTAATTACTCTTTTCCGACCTCCTATCTTATCTAAAACTTTTACAATTTTGTAAAACAAATCATCGCATCTCTGCTTATCTATTAGAGATAAATTGTACCCTTCCAAAAGCTTTTCTAAATGATATCTTCTATGATAAACGCTCTTCTTGCGAACTCCCCGATAATCTGCAACAAGATTATATCCATTCACATTCGAAACAAATACGTTCTCCGTTAAAAACCTTGCAAGTACTATTACAATTTACGCATGCATAGGTGCAGTTGTAACAAAGTCTATACCCAACACAATCTTTACAATGTGTCTTTTTGTCGACTATGTAAAACACAAAACAATCCGTGCAAAATTCAGAAGAATCAAAAACACCTAATACCCTCTTACAATATATACAGTTCATCATATAATATACTATTATTATTATTTATTTAATTAGGGGTTAAAAAACTAAAAATAGTATAATATTATATGGTATACACAGATGACATAGAAAGTCTCAGGAAAGATTGCGAGAAGCAGGCTTTGTTGGTTGATTTTGAGGGTACACATAAAATTGACAGAGAACTATTAATTTTTGTAAACTTCAAGGATTTGACTGAAAAGATTTTAACCGAAGCACAAAAGATGAAACTGCCATAGAAAATAAGAAAATATGATGTAAAAAGATTAAACAGATTGTGCGATAAAATGATCACACGAGCGACTAACGGTCCCATAACTATTGATTTTTAGCTCGACCGTGGTGCGTCGTCCGTCTGTCCATCCGTCTGTCTGTCCGTAAACTTTTTTTTGTAGCGACTACTCCTCTGAAACTATTTTCATGAAACTTTACAGAAATGTTGCCCATGAAGTCTAGTTGATTCTAGCAAAAAGTCATGTTGATGTGAAATCCAAGATGGCCACCACAGCTAAAAATAGATTTAAAAAAAATAAGTTTGTAGCGAACATTTCTTGAAAACTATAAGTGATATTGATATAGAACTTTTTCTAAAATGATCAGCATGACATGATGGTTATCCGAGTCGAACATTATTTTGATTCGACGATAAACATGGCTGCCAGTGACCATCTTTGTTTACATAGAGTTATATAATGAAAACTTGTAGCGACTACTCCTCTGAACCTACTTGACGGATTTTCATGAAACTTCACAGGAATGTTGCTCTTGATGTCTAATTGATCCTAGAAACATTTCAGGTCGGCCGGAAATTCAGGATGGCCGCCACGGCTAAAACTAATTTTTCAAAAAACAAGTTTGTAGCGACTACTTCCTGAAATCAAAATCAATCAGTAGAGCTTCAAGGTCATTGACCTCTTGTTTCATTTATTACTACGGTAAGTTATTGAAAGAGGAAATTGATATTATTTTTGATGTTGGTTAAAATAATTACTTAATTAATTATGGCTTAAAGATTTCTGTAATATATATATTATATAATGAGTGTAAAAGAAATTGAAAAATCCCCGAAACAATATAGTAAGGTTTTCTCTGTGGGTATTGTAGACAGATTAAGTCCACTCGCTCAGCTTCGCCTGACGCGAAAAACAGTTACAGATTTTCTCAAGGCGCAATTACAAAGAACTAAAGGATTTAAATTATGTGTTATTTTGAAAATGACTTTCTCTAAGACAGTTAAAATCAATGATGTAGAGTCCACAACTACATATAAAACAGCTTACTTCGCGTCCCGGGCAACAATAATCTTAAATGAAAAGGATATCAAGGGTGCTTTAGATACAGCAACTGATGAACTTATGAGTAGAATTGGAAAGGGGCTCTGGCAGGGAAGTGGATGGGTAATTGAATCAGTAGATATGCATTATGTAAACAAGGTGAAGTATAAGCATTTGAGGGTAGCTCTTATTTGAAGTTACCAAAACTAGAAAAGGCCTAATCAATATAAAAAATGACAAAGATGATGAATGCTTCAGATGGTGCCATTTGGCAAATACGTTTCCAGCAGCAATACATCCAGAAAGAATAACAAAGTACAAAAAGCACATCTCGATACGGCGGAATTACATTTCCTGTTACATTAAAGCAAATCCCAAAAATAGAAAAACAAAACAATATATGTTTTAATATATTTGGATATGGAAAAAGTGGGGTGTATCCGCTGCACATATCAAAAAATAAAGTAGAAGAAGAATGCGATATGCTTTTGATTGTCGAAGAAGAAAAACATCATTATGTGTGGATAAAGGATTTTAACCGGTTGATGAATAATCAGACATTACACAAAGAAAAAAAATGGTTCTGTAAAACATGCCTACAATGCTTTACATTAAAAAAAGTCTTAGAAAAACATAAACCTGGCGCCGATTTCACCAACAATTCCTTAAGTTTTATTTAAATACTTAAGAAAATACTTTACTAAGTCACTAAGTAAAACTTAACAGAAATGTGTTTCACCAACATAAATTAAGTGTCCACTTGATAACTGAGCTAAATTTAAGTTTTTACTTAAGAAAATTGGTTTGGTGAAACATGTTTTCCTTACTTAAGAAAACTTAGGAGGTAAACTTAAATTTAAGTTTTTTATTAGCTAAGTATATACTTAAGTATGTTGGTGAAATCGGCGCCTAATTGTCTTTCTCTGAATGGCAAGCAAGCAATAAAAATGCCTTTTGCGAGTGAAAAGGTTTTCTTTAAAAACTACGGCAGGCAATTAATGGTTCCATTTGTTATATATGCCGACTTTGAAGCAATAACAGAACAAATCTCTTCAGCTACAAATAATCCAAAAAACTCGTATACAGATGCATATCAACAACATACTGATTGTGGTTATGGATACAAGGTTGTCTGCTGCTGTGATGACAAATATTCCAAACCGGTTGTAACATACCGAGGACCAAATGCTGTTTATAAGTTTTTAGAACAAATGATAAAGGAAGAAAAATATTGTAAAAAAACTGCGAATACATGTTTTAAGAAAGATTTGACAATGACAGCAAAAAGAATTTAGGGCAGCCGAGAAATGTCATATTTGTGATGAACGATATAAAAAAAATTATGACGTGTGATAGAGCAGTTAGAGATCATTGTCACATAACTGGGAAGTTTAGAGGAAGTGCTCATGATGCATGCAATCTCAGTTTCAAACTAACTAAAACAATGCCTGTTGTGTTTCATAACTTGAGAGGCTATGACGCTCACTTTATAATGCAGCACATCGGAAAGTTCAAAAAACGATAAATGTTATACCAAATAACATGGAAAGGTATATGGCTTTCATGTTGGGGTCAAATTTGGTGTTTATAGATAGTTTTCAGTTTATGTCTCAGTCACTCGATAACTTGGTGAAAAACATTCAGTTGTTTAAATTTATCTCTCAAGAATACTCTGATAAAAAGATAGAACTGTTGAAAAGAAAAGGAGTTTACCCGTATGAGTATATGGATAGCTTTGGATGCTTTAAGGAAAAACAATTGTCCGATAAAAAAAGCTTCTACTCTCAGTTAAATGATGCAAATATCTCAGATGAAGATTATGAGCATGCTAAACAAATATGGAAGACATTCAAGATCAAAAACATGGGGGAATATCGTGATCTATATTTGAAAAGCGATGTTTTGCTGTTAGCTGATGTTTTTGAGAACTTCAGAAAAATGTGCTTTGAGTATTACAAATTAGATCCTTGTCATTACTTCAGTAGTCCCAGTTTATCTTGGGATGCCTGTTTGAAAATGACTGGGATTAAACTTGACTTGATTACAGATATTGATCAATATCTGTTTGTGAAAAAGGAATGAGAGGTGGTGTGAGTTATATTGCGACTAGATATTCGAAAGCTAATAATAAGTATATGGAAAACTATGATAGTAGTAAACAGAGTAAGTATATAATGTATCTTGATGCTAACAACTTGTACGGGTGGGCGATGTGTCAACCTTTACCAACTGGTAATTTTAAATGGGTCGATAAATTTGAAGAAGAGAAATCAAACTATATTGTTGAGTATGATCTTGAATATCCAGAAGAGTTACATGACTTGCATAATGATTATCCTCTTGCTCCGGAAAGTTTAAATATAAAAGATGAGTGGTTGTCGGACTACTGCAAGAACTTGAAGAGTAAGTTTGATTTGGGAACAAGTAAAATAAGTAAACGTGTTAATACATTGAAGGATAAGGAAACATATGTTACGCATTATAGAAATTTAAAGTTGTATGAAAGTTTGGGGCTGAAAGTGAAAAAGATACACAGGATACTCCAGTTTGACGAGTCTCAATGGTTGAAAGTGTATATCGACTTCAATACTACAAAAAGGACAGCTGGTAAAAATGCTTTCGAAAAAGATTTCTTCAAGCTTATGAATAATTCAGTTTTTGGCAAGACGATGGAAAACTTGAGAAAAAGAGTTAATGTTAAACTGACGCATGATGAGGAAGTTGTTTGGAAATATGCGGCAAAACCATCGTTATCTCTTGCAAGATGTTTAGCGAAAAAAATTGTTTGCAATCAATAGGGTAAAAGAAAGGCTTGTCTTAAATCGCCCTTGTTATGTTGGTATGTGTATTCTTGACTTGTCAAAATACTTGATGTATGATTTCCACTACAATTATGCCAAAAACAAATACAATGAAAAAGTTAAGTTGTTGTTTACTGACACTGATTTACTGTGTTATGAAATTTGGACAGAAGATGTTTATGCTAATCTATACAAAGACAGAGAACTTTTTGATAACAGTGATTATGATCAAAAAAGTGAGTTTTACTTCAGCGATAACAAAAAGGTTATTGGCAAGATGAAAGATGAAGTCTGTGGTGCGGTGATCGTAGAGTTTGTTGGATTGAGGAGCAAGTCATACTCATACATTTTGGCTGATAATACTGGGACAAAGAAATGCAAAGGTGTTAAAAAATGTGTTGTCAAAAAACAGATAGCACATGATAACTACAAAAATATTTTATTCATAGCGACAGAAGCTCATCATAAAATGAAAGTTATAGCATATAAATAATAATTAAAATCGAATATAATATATTACTTTATATATGTAACAAACATTTGTGGAAGAGATATGTGAAAAACTTGAGGAGCTGAAAGGCAAATATAGAAAAGCGTTGTTGGCATGCAAACCGGGTTGGGTGGAATATGATGTGAATCGTGCTGATTTTCTAGATACTAGGAAAAGTCAAATTAACAAGCGAAAACGATTACTATCGGAAATGGATTATTATCTAGAAAACCTTAATCATATCAAAAGAAAGCTTTTCATTTTGAAACGTAAAAAAATACGCAAATGCAGAAAAATAAAATATTCCATAATCGAGTGTGATGTGTATAGTGATGACGAGGATGATTGCCCTGTTCCTTCTGATTTTGTTTAACAGCCAAGACTAGACCTGATGCCGTTTTGGGTCGTGTGATTTGAAAACTTCGCCAAAAGTAGATTCACCCAAAATCGGAAAATAAAATAGTTGCACCCTTCCAAAAAAGGAGCAAGTTATATTATCAATTATTTGCGAGTAGTATACAAACTGGGGCCTGTTCCTTCCGACTTTGTTTAACAGCCGAGACTGAAATCATCTACAGTGTTGGGTTTGAAAGATATTGATTACCTGATCTACAGTTGTTTTATTTGGGGTTGATTAAAAAAGTAGCAAGTCATATTATCAGTTATTTATAAGTAGTACAGAAACTGGGGTTATTGTGAGGGGGAGGGTTTCTTTGAGTGGGGTTACAATGATGTTTAAATTTGTTGGTTGGCTTGGCGGCTAACAAATTTACTGACATCGTTGCATAAAACTCCCCGATGAGAAAAACTGTCCCAATAACCCCAGTTTCTATACTACTGGACCATAGTCTATTTATGAGAACTCTATGCCTTGTGATTTTGGAGAACTTTTCCCTACATCTCTTTGTTAAGCATGCACAATTTCCATATACAAATTTTGGATCCCCGGGGCAGAACCATTTTTGATTTCATGAAAACAAAACAAGATAAACTTGATAGGTCAGTAGTTAGCAATTAATTTTAAAATATTTGTAGTCAAAATCTATCTTGGCGTTCTGAAGAAGAATATGTTTTTAAGGTTTTGGCTATATTTACCGACGGCGCATATTTTGAATGTCGGATCGCCAAAAAAATCTTCTGTAAGGTCGCAACCCACTCAGGAGAATCCATGGGAAATTTGATTAAAATTGGCTGAACGGTTTCAGAGAAACTGCCGCTAACGGACGCAAACACAAATTCCCACACCGCCCGTAGAGCTAAATATAAATCAGAAAAAAATGTATTTACTAAGTCTGAACCAATGAAAAAAAATTAACATTTAGCTGAAATGTTTTAACATTAAATTTTAGTCTAAGATTTATAAGATTTAGCGGAGGTTTTAACATTTAGCGCAATTTTAACATTTAGCGGTGCTACACACTATGCTAATTTATTATTTTCTATAACTATCAAACAATGCATCAATTTGCATTAATTGCATAAATAATTTAAATTTTCGCTTTAAAAAAAGTAGTGCTAAAATCAAGTCATGTACATATGTCTATGATTACACTCACAATCCAGCATACAAGTCAACGCCCACACTATTTTCGCGCTATTAAATTGTCACAATCACGGTACTGACAATATGTCAATTACGATCCCATTTGTCGATTTATCTCGGCGTGACCCAGTGGACGTGCAACTCCGGAGGATCCCATGTTCAAGTCTCATCGGCGCCACATATTCGTCGGTGCGTTCTTGGGCAAGACACTTTACATTAGCCTCGTCCATCGGACGCGCGGTCTCGTGTATTTGAGTCTATTTTCCGAAAAAGAACCACAGGAATGCAGCTTTAATAAGTTTAGACAGAGATCTAAGAAATAATGGTTTATTACGTCTCTGGTATTGGGCAGGTTCCCGAATGCCGATATAGTATGTCCCATATACGTCATATATGGGACGGCTTTAACACATGCTCTTTATATATAAAAAAGGAGAAAAAAAAAGAAAAAAGGGCATCTTCTCCTCAGTGGTCACGTGAAGACTAACAATCCTAGCGTCCTATTCTGGAACTATTCAAACGCGCCGGCATGCGGTTGCCTTATATGAACTTCGCTATTGACGTTAACCTAACAGCGTTCAGTCTACTTCTTTTTTTACCTTATAACATTTTCAGTAGGAGTATGCCACGGTACCATCGCTGCCCCGAACACTCTCCCACTCACCACCCCACACCCGCTAAACTTTCGCAACTCATTTTTGTCTCGCCTTTTCGAACTTTGCTTATAGTTGTATCATGGGTGGTACATCGCAACGGGACAAAGCAAATGTGGAAGTGACCTTGACCCTCCAAGCAAAGGGCAGATAACTTACTAATTTTTAGGTTCAACTTTTGCGTTTAGGTCAATTTTTCACAAACTGCATGCACTAGACCTTTCAAACTTTGCTTATAGTTATATCTTGGGTGGTACATCGCAATGCGACAAAGCAAATGTGGTAGTGACCTTGACCCTCCAAGCAAGAGCAGATAACCTTATAATTGTTACCTTCAACTTTCTTGTTTAGGTCACTTTTTCACAAACTGTTTGCACCTTTCAAACTTTAAAATTGCTTATAGTTGTATCTTGAGTGGTACATTGCAACGTGACAAAGCAAATGTGGATGTGACCTTCACCATCCAAGCAAAGGGCAGATAACTTTAATTGTTACATTTACATCACTTTCTCATGAACTAGAATTATGCACTAGATGTTTGAAACCTAATTTATAGCTTAATCTTTGGAAGAAAACATATTTTATTTTGACATAGTTGTGTCTCTGGTAGTGCATCTTTTGTTTGGATGCCTGGATTTCATCTATGACCTTGACCTACTTTTTGGAGCTGATGAGTTTTAGCTCTACTGGCCAAAATCTTTACCAAACTTTACCAGATTGTTAATATCAATGAAAGCTCGCACAAGTTCGAAAATCAGCCAGATCGGACCAATAACAGCGGAGTTATGGCCATTGATTTAGTTGAAAATGCTATATTTTGCCTCGTTAATACGATAGGGCTTTCATTTTTCATCTGCTCTTTACCAAATTTTACCAGATGTTTTGCCCTTTTTTTTATTATTAGTATATTTTTACTTTATTTTTTATTTATTTTTTAATAGATATATTTGTTTTTAATTTTTTTGTTTTAATTTTTATTGATTTTTTTTGTTTTATTTTTTTTTGTTTTTAATTTTCTTATTTTATTATATTTTCTTTTGTGATAACGCCGTGTTAGCTGGGAGCATTGCTGTGCCTATTGCATTTTTTTTCCAGTTCGTTGATTTTTGATGGAATTACGGCCCCTTGACATTTATTTTAAATTTCTTGTCGGCACTATTCTTCCAAAACGCCTTGTTGGTTTTCGACGAAACTTGGCAGGAAACGTCGGTAAGATGTCTAATTGTGCATATCGGTATTTTGTTCCAGATTGCCTGATTTATGACGGCGTTATGGCACTTCGACATTTTTACTTTAAAGTTCTTGTCGGCGCTACTCCTCCTAAACGGCTTGTTGGATTTCTACAAAATTTGGCAGGAAGCCTCAGTATGATGTCTAGCTGTGCAAAGCATGGTATATCAATGGAATTTTGGACAAGTTTGAAAAACAGCTAGATCTAGTTAGTAACGACAGGTTATGGCCCTTGATTTTTTGAAAAATGCTATATTGTGTTTTCCTTTGTTAAATCTGTAGTTACTTCATTTGTTATCTGATCTATACCATATTTGTTTAGAATGTTAATATAACCTCCCCACACCCACCCATTTTTATGAAATTGCATTCATAGAAGAAAGTGGGACAAATTAAAAAATGCCCATGCCAGGCTAGACACAGCAGACTTATTGCACATGATTTTTTTTTGCAATGTTTTAAAAAAACTACTGATGGGAATTTTATGTCGACAACCCTTGATATAAGAGCCGTTTTAGCCAGTAGAGCATCCACAGGCCCTCTTGGGCCTCTTGTTTTTAATAGGATGGTATTTTGTTTTTAAACAAATGCACTTAAATGTCATCTCAACAAACGGCAAACTTGATTGTTTTCAGTTACTAAAATGTTTACAAACTTTCATTTAAGCATCATTGACGTTTTTTTATTTTTAAGTCCAGCCTCCGTTATGCGAGACATCTCAAGAATACTCTGATAAAAAGATAGAACTGTTGAAAAGAAAAGGAGTTTACCCGTATGAGTATATGGATAGCTTTGGATGCTTTAAGGAAAAACAATTGTCCGATAAAAAAAGCTTCTACTCTCAGTTAAATGATGCAAATATCTCAGATGAAGATTATGAGCATGCTAAACAAATATGGAAGACATTCAAGATCAAAAACATGGGGGAATATCGTGATCTATATTTGAAAAGCGATGTTTTGCTGTTAGCTGATGTTTTTAAGAACTTCAGAAAAATGTGCTTTGAGTATTACAAATTAGATCCTTGTCATTACTTCAGTAGTCCCAGTTTATCTTGGGATGCCTGTTTGAAAATGACTGGGATTAAACTTGACTTGATTACAGATATTGATCAATATCTGTTTGTGAAAAAGGAATGAGAGGTGGTGTGAGTTATATTGCGACTAGATATTCGAAAGCTAATAATAAGTATATGGAAAACTATGATAGTAGTAAACAGAGTAAGTATATAATGTATCTTGATGCTAACAACTTGTACGGGTGGGCGATGTGACAACCTTTACCAACTGGTAATTTTAAATGGGTCGATAAATTTAAAGAAGAGAAATCAAACTATATTGTTGAGTATGATCTTGAATATCCAGAAGAGTTACATGACTTGCATAATGATTATCCTCTTGCTCCGGAAAGTTTAAATATAAAAGATGAGTGGTTGTCGGACTACTGCAAGAACTTGAAGAGTAAGTTTGATTTGGGAACAAGTAAAATAAGTAAACGTGTTACTACATTGAAGGATAAGGAAACATATGTTACGCATTATAGAAATTTAAAGTTGTATGAAAGTTTGGGGCTGAAAGTGAAAAAGATACACAGGATACTCCAGTTTGACGAGTCTCAATGGTTGAAAGTGTATATCGACTTCAATACTACAAAAAGGACAGCTGGTAAAAATGCTTTCGAAAAAGATTTCTTCAAGCTTATGAATAATTCAGTTTTTGGCAAGACGATGGAAAACTTGAGAAAAAGAGTTAATGTTAAACTGACGCATGATGAGGAAGTTGTTTGGAAATATGCGGCAAAACTATCGTTATCTCTTGTAAGATGTTTAGCGAAAAAAATTGTTTGCAATCAATAGGGTAAAAGAAAGGCTTGTCTTAAATCGCCCTTGTTATGTTGGTATGTGTATTCTTGACTTGTCAAAATACTTGATGTATGATTTCCACTACAATTATGCCAAAAACAAATACAATGAAAAAGTTAAGTTGTTGTTTACTGACACTGATTTACTGTGTTATGAAATTTGGACAGAAGATGTTTATGCTAATCTATACAAAGACAGAGAACTTTTTGATAACAGTGATTATGATCAAAAAAGTGAGTTTTACTTCAGCGATAACAAAAAGGTTATTGGCAAGATGAAAGATGAAGTCTGTGGTGCGGTGATCGTAGAGTTTGTTGGATTGAGGAGCAAGTCATACTCATACATTTTGGCTGATAATACTGGGACAAAGAAATGCAAAGGTGTTAAAAAATGTGTTGTCAAAAAACAGATAGCACATGATAACTACAAAAATATTTTATTCATAGCGACAGAAGCTCATCATAAAATGAAAGTTATAGCATATAAATAATAATTAAAATCGAATATAATATATTACTTTATATATGTAACAAACATTTGTGGAAGAGATATGTGAAAAACTTGAGGAGCTGAAAGGCAAATATAGAAAAGCGTTGTTGGCATGCAAACCGGGTTGGGTGGAATATGATGTGAATCGTGCTGATTTTCTAGATACTAGGAAAAGTCAAATTAACAAGCGAAAACGATTACTATCGGAAATGGATTATTATCTAGAAAACATTAATCATATCAAAAGAAAGCTTTTCATTTTGAAACGTAAAATACGCAAATGCAGAAAAATAAAATATTCCATAATCGAGTGTGATGTGTATAGTGATGACGAGGATGATTGCCCTGTTCCTTCTGATTTTGTTTAACAGCCAAGACTAGACCTGATGCCGTTTTGGGTCGTGTGATTTGAAAAATTCGCCAAAAGTAGATTCACCCAAAATCGGAAAATAAAATAGTTGCACCCTTCCAAAAAAGGAGCAAGTTATATTATCAATTATTTGCGAGTAGTATACAAACTGGGGCCTGTTCCTTCCGACTTTGTTTAACAGCCGAGACTGAAATCATCTACAGTGTTGGGTTTGAAAGATATTGATTACCTGATCTACAGTTGTTTTATTTGGGGTTGATTAAAAAAGTAGCAAGTCATATTATCAGTTATTTATAAGAAGTACAGAAACTGGGGTTATTGTGAGGGGGAGGGTTTCTTTGAGTGGGGTTACAATGATGTTTAAATTTGTTGGTTGGCTTGGCGGCTAACAAATTTACTGACATCGTTGCATAAAACTCCCCGATGAGAAAAACTGTCCCAATAACCCCAGTTTCTATACTACTGGACCATAGTCTATTTATGAGAACTCTATGCCTTGTGATTTTGGAGAGCTTTTCCCTACATCTCTTTGTTAAGCATGCACAATTTCCATATACAAATTTTGGATCCCCGGGGCAGAACCATTTTTGATTTCATGAAAACAAAACAAGATAAACTTGATAGGTCAGTAGTTAGCAATTAATTTTAAAATATTTGTAGTCAAAATCTATCTTGGCGTTCTGAAGAAGAATATGTTTTTAAGGTTTTGGCTATATTTACCGACGGCGCATATTTTGAATGTCGGATCGCCAAAAAAATCTTCTGTAAGGTCGCAACCCACTCAGGAGAATCCATGGGAAATTTGATTAAAATTGGCTGAACGGTTTCAGAGAAACTGCCGCTAACGGACGCAAACACAAATTCCCACACCGCCCGTAGAGCTAAATATAAATCAGAAAAAAATGTATTTACTAAGTCTGAACCAATGAAAAAAAATTAACATTTAGCTAAAATGTTTTAACATTAAATTTTAGTCTAAGATTTATAAGATTTAGCGGAGGTTTTAACATTTAGCGCAATTTTAACATTTAGCGGTGCTACACACTATGCTAATTTATTATTTTCTATAACTATCAAACAATGCATCAATTTGCATTAATTGCATAAATAATTTAAATTTTCGCTTTAAAAAAAGTAGTGCTAAAATCAAGTCATGTACATATGTCTATGATTACACTCACAATCCAGCATACAAGTCAACGCCCACACTATTTTCTATTTAATTGTCACAATCACGGTACTGACAATATGTCAATTACGATCCCATTTGTCGATTTATCTCGGCGTGACCCAGTGGACGTGCAACTCCGGAGGATCCCATGTTCAAGTCTCATCGGCGCCACATATTCGTCGGTGCGTTCTTGGGCAAGACACTTTACATTAGCCTCGTCCATCGGACGGGCGGTCTCGTGTATTTGAGTCTATTTTCCGAAAAAGAACCACAGGAATGCAGCTTTAATAAGTTTAGACAGAGATCTAAGAAATAATGGTTTATTACGTCTCTGGTATTGGGCAGGTTCCCGAATGCCGATATAGTATGTCCCATATACGTCATATATGGGACGGCTTTAACACATGCTCTTTATATATAAAAAAGGAGAAAAAAAAAGAAAAAAGGGCATCTTCTCCTCAGTGGTCACGTGAAGACTAACAATCCTAGCGTCCTATTCTGGAACTATTCAAACGCGCCGGCATGCGGTTGCCTTATATGAACTTCGCTATTGACGTTAACCTAACAGCGTTCAGTCTACTTCTTTTTTTACCTTATAACATTTTCAGTAGGAGTATGCCACGGTACCATCGCTGCCCCGAACACTCTCCCACTCACCACCCCACACCCGCTAAACTTTCGCAACTCATTTTTGTCTCGCCTTTTCGAACTTTGCTTATAGTTGTATCATGGGTGGTACATCGCAACCGGACAAAGCAAATGTGGAAGTGACCTTGACCCTCCAAGCAAAGGGCAGATAACTTACTAATTTTTAGGTTCAACTTTTGCGTTTAGGTCAATTTTTCACAAACTGTATGCACTAGACCTTTCAAACTTTGCTTATAGTTATATCTTGGGTGGTACATCGCAATGCGACAAAGCAAATGTGGTAGTGACCTTGACCCTCCAAGCAAGAGCAGATAACCTTATAATTGTTACCTTCAACTTTCTTGTTTAGGTCACTTTTTCACAAACTGTTTGCACCTTTCAAACTTTAAAATTGCTTATAGTTGTATCTTGAGTGGTACATTGCAACGTGACAAAGCAAATGTGGATGTGACCTTCACCATCCAAGCAAAGGGCAGATAACTTTAATTGTTACATTTACATCACTTTCTCATGAACTAGAATTATGCACTAGATGTTTGAAACCTAATTTATAGCTTAATCTTTGGAAGAAAACATATTTTATTTTGACATAGTTGTGTCTCTGGTAGTGCATCTTTTGTTTGGATGCCTGGATTTCATCTATGACCTTGACCTACTTTTTGGAGCTGATGAGTTTTAGCTCTACTGGCCAAAATCTTTACCAAACTTTACCAGATTGTTAATATCAATGAAAGCTCGCACAAGTTCGAAAATCAGCCAGATCGGACCAATAACAGCGGAGTTATGGCCATTGATTTAGTTGAAAATGCTATATTTTGCCTCGTTAATACGATAGGGCTTTCATTTTTCATCTGCTCTTTACCAAATTTTACCAGATGTTTTGCCCTTTTTTTTATTATTAGTATATTTTTACTTTATTTTTTATTTATTTTTTAATAGATATATTTGTTTTTAATTTTTTTGTTTTAATTTTTATTGATTTTTTTTGTTTTATTTTTTTTTGTTTTTAATTTTCTTATTTTATTATATTTTCTTTTGTGATAACGCCGTGTTAGCTGGAAGCATTGCTGTGCCTATTGCATTTTTTTTCCAGTTCGTTGATTTTTGATGGAATTACGGCCCCTCGACATTTATTTTAAATTTCTTGTCGGCACTATTCTCCCAAAA
The DNA here is from genome assembly GCA_037043455.1 of Cyrtodaria siliqua. Lineage (NCBI taxonomy): Eukaryota > Metazoa > Mollusca > Bivalvia > Adapedonta > Hiatellidae > Cyrtodaria > Cyrtodaria siliqua. The sequence continues at coordinate 70,605 of JAWPHD010012851.1, forward strand.
CGCCTTGTTGGATTTCGACGAAACTTGGCAGGAAACGTCGGTAAGATGTCTAATTGTGCATATCGGTATTTTGTTCCAGATTGCCTGATTTATGACGGCGTTATGGCACTTCGACATTTTTACTTTAAAGTTCTTGTCGGCGCTACTCCTCCTAAACGGCTTGTTGGATTTCTACAAAATTTGGCAGGAAGCCTCAGTATGATGTCTAGCTGTGCAAAGCATGGTATATCAATGGAATTTTGGACAAGTTTGAAAAACAGCTAGATCTAGTTAGTAACGACAGGTTATGGCCCTTGATTTTTTGAAAAATGCTATATTGTGTTTTCCTTTGTTAAATCTGTAGTTACTTCATTTGTTATCTGATCTATACCATATTTGTTTAGAATGTTAATATAACCTCCCCACACCCACCCATTTTTATGAAATTGCATTCATAGAAGAAAGTGGGACAAATTAAAAAATGCCCATGCCAGGCTAGACACAGCAGACTTATTGCACATGATTTTTTTTGCAATGTTTTAAAAAAACTACTGATGGGAATTTTATGTCGACAACCCTTGATATAAGAGCCGTTTTAGCCAGTAGAGCATCCACAGGCCCTCTTGGGCCTCTTGTTTTTAATAGGATGGTATTTTGTTTTTAAACAAATGCACTTAAATGTCATCTCAACAAACGGCAAACTTGATTGTTTTCAGTTACTAAAATGTTTACAAACTTTCATTTAAGCATCATTGACGTTTTTATTTTTAAGTCCAGCCTCCGTTATGCGAGACATGTGAATCCATGGATTTCTTGTAGTAGAACTGGTCTTCCGCATACTCAAGGCTCTGGCTACGTCCCTGTATAGTAATGTTGTACTAATTTCACGGTTATATATTTTATACCTTCACCGTCATGGTCACGTGCTTAGCAACACTACTGGCAAGTAAATTTCAGCTCATATTTTCCGCAAAATTTGTTGTTTTCCTTTGACTCCTTCATTTTGAGAACATATTACAGCAATAAATTAATCAATAAAACATTTTTTGAGACAAAACGTGTCCTTAACTCAGAGTTATGTGCAGAACGTTCTTAAAATTAATGACATTTCAAGACACGGGTAGGTTTTCCCTAGATTTGTATGAATGGCTTATCTGGACTAAGGTATTAGGTTGACCTGAAAAATAAATTGGAAACCAATTACCGAAGGAGGATTGCTGGACTAATTGAAAACATGATCTAATCCATCAGCTGTCATACTTGAACTATTTCCTATAGTGCTGGTTCCCATTTTTAAACCATGACATGTTAGTCCCATTTTCTAAGAGAAAATTTGAATGGTATAACAACAAACAATTGACTGAGCATTTGACAAGGTTTTCGTTTCATAGGCTACCATTTAAGAATATTTTAAATATTTTAAGAAGAAAAGTCTTTTAAACGATTATTTTTTAAATAAATAATATATAGACCCAAGCATTATTAGATGTATTTTTCTGTAAGGGACACCCATGCAAATAAAATAGTTGAAAAAACAAAAACACAACACAACTGTATTATGATAAAATGGAAAACTATACAGAAGACAAGTCTACACCTAGTGCCAAAACACTTTTGCTGTGAAATTAATGAAATTGAGAAAATAATGAAGTGTTGGTCCAAAGGACATGAAGGATATGATAAAACAGAAAAATAATTAATACAATATACATAAGTATGCCTGAAAGCTGAGAATGCAAAATTCCATTGAATATTTCACTATTAAAATTTGCCTATATGAATTTCAAAATGTATTCTATATGAGCCGAAGAAAAACTTGATGGATTTTCATTTTATTTCCAAAGTTCACCGATCTGTACAGCAGGCAGAATTATTAGTAAGTCTTTGTCCTTATATTTCCGATCATTATAGTTACTATGACAAAATTACAACAAAAATACAACCACTTACTAAATATTTTTATATTATAGCTTGGAGGGGTATTAGAATTTTACCTGAAAAATGCGATAACTTGTTTAAAATTACCTATTAAATGTCTTAGTTTTACAATATGCAAACCTTTTAAGCCGAAATTAAGTGTTTTTTTTCATACCCCAGCCAACCCCGTTTCCCCTTCTTGAAGAAGGGTTTGGATGGTGTATGGAAGTTAATACTCGTACCACATAATGAAAAGCAGACTAACTGTTGTTGACATAATGTGCCAAATGTGTTTACTATTTTAAACAGAACTTGGTTTAAGGTATATTATTAAAACTTTTGAGTTATTTCAAAA